>VXAK01006544.1:0-63680 GCA_013399435.1 Arenaria interpres | reverse complement strand
ACCGGTGCCCGCTGTGCCCGCCCCCGCCGGTAGGTGCGCGCGCGCCGCCCAGGGGGGTGCCTGAGGGCGAGGGGAACCGGTTCAAGCCGGTCCGATCAGGTCCGAGCCGCGGGGCAGGACAGGACAGGGCAGGACAGGGTCGGGTCGCTGCCGCCGCCGCTGTCGCCGCTCCTGAGGGGAGGCAGGAGGCCGGGGCGGCGCTGGCCGGGAGGGCGCGACCGACCCGGCTCCGTGGTGTCGCGTTGTCCCGGTGCGGCCCGAGCCCCCCTTCGTCCCCCTTCTTCACCCCGCTCCCNCTCGCCCCCCTTCTTCACCCCGCTCCCCCCCGCCATTTGACACCTTCCGGGCGTCCAAACGGTGAGGCGGGAACCTCGGCAGGGTCGTGGTCCGTGGGGTGTTGGCGAGAAGGTCGAAGTTGAATGGTTTACTTTGGGATTTTTTTGTGTGTGTAATTAATTTTTTTCTCCGCACAAAAGCTCCGCGAAACCTCAGATGGGCGTTGCCCTGTGTTAACGGGTTTTTGAAAAGTGGTCTTTTTCAGTCTCGACCTCCCTCGAGGTCTGTGACGGCTGCCAACTGCCAGGGACTTGTTTGGTGACTGAATTTGAGCCGCCGGCTGTGTTGTTGCAAACTTGGTGTCTATTCCAGTAACAAAGTTCGGTTTTCACCGGAATTCCTGTCACCGGCAAGGGTTGTTAAACCCGTGGCTGATGGCCGCGGATGCGGAGCAGCCCAAGCGACGGGTTGGGGCGTGTTGTCAAAACTTACCATTTCCTTGGAGGTACAGCAAAAAAAAAGCCAACCCACCCTTTTGGCATGGAGTTTCTACCTAAAGTCGGGTGGCGTGGTGTTCTAACCAGTCTGGTAAACTCCTACTAGCCATAAAGTCTAATTCGGGATGGTTTTGCAGTAGAGTTTTGCCAATTGAAAAAGTTATTTGAGAGAAACAGGCGGCATTCGATGGTTGGGAGCTTCTGTGTAGGGGTACTTCGTGTGGGTGCCAAATTGGATTAGGCTGGAATAGGCTGAAGCGAGTAGCTGAATAAAGGAATTCCCTGCAACTAAGCTCATTTCAAACAATACCGATGGCATAGGTTCGTAAAGCAGTCCAGATGTTGCATCCAGCAGCGGAATAGTGCATACCAAGTGACTGCACCCCACAGTAAATCTGCCGTGCTGCTTGACATGGGAGGCAGGTGGCTGTGCTTGGCGTGGTTTGTACTCCCTTAGTTCACACGTAATGCTTGAAGTGGTTCTTACATTCAGGAAATAAAATCACTAAATTATTATTTATTTTTTTTTTTTAAAAATCCTGAACATAACTTATTTACATCTGGAATTTTAATACAAAAATATCTTTCTGGCCCTATAGTGAGTACATACATACAGAGCTAGAGTGCATTACTATTGCAGTACAGCTGTATAGTGATTCTGAATATTACAACTACTCTTTGCAGATAGTTGGTTTTTTTTGTTCTTTTTAATAACTATTGCAAAAAACTTGTATTGCATCTCCACAGGGTGATTCCCTTATCCTTTACAAGGATTGGGAAAACACTGTACAGTAGGATGTGCACATCTTTGATCTATGCCTTGCAATTACAGCATGTTCATCGTGTCCCAGCACTGGGTGCAAATGCACAGACTTAACTGTTTGCAAGCTCATCTCTCCACAGAGAAGCGAGCAAATGCAAAGGCGTAAATTATTAGAGATACGCTAATAGTTTGGTAAAGGATGTAGAGTGCAAAAGACAGATTGAGGAGCACAGAGCACTATCTAGACCAAGGAGCACCTGGAAGTGAAGAGTCTTTGATTTTGAAATTTGCTCTTACAAAGCTTCAGCTTCTGTGTTGTTTTTGAAGTTTGTGACCTGGGTCTCTGGAGTAATTTGATATTATGGTGGGGAGCAGCAGGGTCTTTAAAGGACTGGTGTGACAACTGTAAACACGGGTTACTCATGAGTAGGTCTTTGGAAGATGATGCAGTTCCCATTGGGTGCTCACCTGCCTTCTACTGCAATTCCAGACCACCCTCTGCTCTCCAGGGTGAAAAGAGGCCGTTGCATTGGAGGGCATCTGGAGAAAAGGCACTGAACAATTGAAAGATTTGGAAACTTATTCTCTAGTGAATTCCTTTAATTATTCTATTTAGTCTGCCTTGATTAATGTGGGGAAAGACTTTCTCATTAAAATTTTCTTCACTGGTGAAAGTAGCTAGTGTATAAACTTAAATATTTTAGTAAACGTTGCGAAGCAAATGCTGGGTTGCTAGCAGGTGGGCTGGGTCTTTAAAATGTGGTTGTTGGAAATTGCTGATTGCCATTTCAGTTATGTGTTACAGTGCCAGGACAAAAAAAACCCCAAATAACCTGCAACTTAGTCAACCATCTCTTTGTACTGCATACCTATAGCAAGTAAAAGTGATAATTTCTAAAAAATGCTGCTTTTATAAATCTTGCAAATATGTATTAAAAAATATATTTTTTTAGAATTCACAAGTAAGCACTGAGTTGGATATTTACATCAAAAATTTCATTAATTTTTCAAACGGAAGTTCAGTGTTGCTTTTCTTTAATCATTTTTAGTCATGACAATGAATAAGTAACAATAACAACCTGACACTTGTTTGCCTACCTAAATGAAAAATGACTCTGTAGGGATTTTCTGTGTTAATTTGTGCTGATTTCTGCCCCTTCCTTGCCCCTTTATGGAGATTTTCAGAGTTCTTCCCCCTTTGCCCTAAATGCACAAGTCTTGTGCTGCAATTCATGCTGGTATTCATGCTGGTACTGGTGTTGCCTTCTTTAAGCAAACGAAATGCCATGTTGAGAGTCTCTTGCTTAATTTTTGTTGGCAATCCAATTTTCCTAGTGATTTTTTTTTTTAGGGTCTTTATGATGTGTTTCTCTGTCTGTCTCTTTACACAAACTACACTCAACGCAATTTTGTTGTAGGAGTTCTTCTCAAATCACTTGCTTGGTTTGCCATCCCTTCAGGAGAGAATTGGATGCAACTCTTCCAGCCTTGCTGTTGCACAAGTCTGTGAGTTTTTTGTGTATTTATGTCAGTCTTGCTTTTTCTTTTTTTTTAAGAAAGACAATATAAGAAATCAAAGGCATCTTGGGAGGTTGGGAAAATGCATATTTTGTTAACATTTTGATTACAAGAAGGTAATTTAGTTAATCTTCCTTATTTGTAAACGTGTACTTAAAAATAAGTCTCCTAGAGGAAAACCTAAGGGTTTTGAATTCCTATAAACTGTATTATTTGCAAATAGTATTGTAATGTTAGGTTTGGATGCCTCTGTTTACCCTGAGGACATGGACTGTGGAAGTTGGATTTGTCAGTGGAAGAGAGCTGGAGCTATGCAGGAGAGGGGAATGAGTCTTATTCTGAAAAATACTTGCCTGGCACTAGTGGATTTATGTTTGAATTCTTGATGTTCTGAATTTCATATCCTTTAGGTGGTTTTCCTAGGTGTTTGCTGAAGGACTAATTAGTGGTTTGTTTGTTTTTTTTTCTTTTTGAAGCAGTTAAGTGGATTGTCAAGTTGGCTTGGAAAAAAAAAAATCAACCCAGCGGATGAAGATGTTTCACGTCGTTCAGTACCGGCCTTTAGGACTAATAGCTCAAAACTGTGTTTCTAGCATGTGTTTAAAACTGATGGTTTCAAGACCTGTTGCATTTGCACAGCTATGGAAGTCATGGTTCTCAAGCCATTCTCTTGTTGGAAACAAAAATATTATCCTGATGGGACCTCCGGGTGCTGGGAAAACAACAATTGGGAGAATACTAGGTCAGAAACTAGATTGCCCTGTCATAGACATAGACGACGATGTCCTTGAAAAAACCTGGAACATGACCGTGTCGGAAAAACTGCAGGATGTTGGTAATGAGCAGTTTTTAGAGGAGGAAGGAAAAGCCCTGTTGAAGTTTTCAGCATCTGGAAGTGTCATTTCCCTTACTGGGTCCAATCCAATGCATGCCAGCAGCATGCAGCATATGAAGAAAAATGGAATAGTTGTGTATCTGGATGTGCCCACAGCAGTCATTATGAGCAGGCTGAAGTCAATGAAAGTGGATCGCATCGTGGGCCAGTCTCCTGGTATTTCTCTCAAGGACATACTTCAGTTCAGGAAGCAGTTCTACAGAAGGTGGTATGACATCCGTGTTCTTTATGGAGGGGATGTTGCACCAGAGGCTGTAGCTGAAAAGGTACTTGATGCAGTGAAGAGATACCAAAATTCAGAACTGGAAACTTTCATTTCAACTAGGTCTAGTAGGTCTGGAAGGAGTATGGAAAAAGGCTCTCATAAATATTTCAGCGATGTTGTTACTGAGGGTTTAGCACCCGACGGAGGACTCTTTGTTCCTGAGAGAGGACTTCCGAAGTTCGCTGCTGGAGAATGGCAAAGCCTAATAGAAGCAACTTACATTGAAAGAGCCCAGGTGATACTAGAAAGGTGCATCCATCCTGCTGATATTCCTGCTTCTAAGCTGGCAGAAATTATTGGAACTGCTTATGGAGAAAACTTTACTTGTTCTAAAATCGCCCCCGTTAGGCATCTGGCAGGCAATCAGTTTCTCCTTGAGTTATTTCATGGACCAACAGCATCATTTAAAGATTTTGCTTTACAGATAATGCCACATATATTTGCATACTGCATTCCCAGAAGCTGCAATTATTTGGTTCTGGTAGCTACTTCTGGTGACACAGGGAGTGCTGTCCTAGATGGCTTTAGTCGTCTCCATGACACTGACAAACAGAGAATTGCTGTGATGAATTTTTTTCCTGAGGATGGAGTAAGCCCGATCCAAAAATCACAGATGATTGGCTGTCAGAAAGAAAATGCCTGGTCGGTGGGTGTCAAATCTGATTTTGATTTTTGCCAGACAGCCATAAAGCAAATCTTTACTAATTCTGATTACACTGGCTTTCTTACAGTAGAATATGGAACAGCTTTAGCTGCGGCAAACTCCATAAACTGGTCACGATTGCTTCCTCAGATAGTCTATCATGCCTCTGCATACCTTGATCTTGTTCATCAAGGTATTATTCCTTTTGGAAGCCCTGTAGATGTTTGCATTCCTACAGGAAACTTTGGCAACATATTAGCTGCTTTGTATGCTAAAATGATGGGAATTCCTATCAGAAAATGTATTTGTGCTTCCAATGAAAACAATGTTTTGACTGACTTCATAAGAACAGGTGTTTACGATTTGAGGGGAAGAAAATTAATTCCCACTTTTTCGCCAGCAGTAGATATTTTGAAGTCCTCCAATCTTGAGCGATACTTGCACCTGATTGCTAATGAGGATGGACAACTGGTGACACAGTTGTATAACCAGCTGGAAAATCAGGGCCACTTCCAGCTGCGGAAAGATCTACTTGAAAAGCTTCAGCAGGACTTGGTGGCTGGATGGTGCTCTGAGGAGGACTGTCTGGCTGCCATTCACTCTGTGTATAGCACTACAGGATATATTTTGGATACACACACAGCTGTTGCTAAAGTAGTTGCAGATCGATTACAAGATAGAACTTGCCCAATTATTATTTCATCTACAGCTCATTATTCTAAGTTTGCACCTGCTATCTTGAGGGCCTTGAGGATTGCAGAAATAAAACAGAATCCATTAAGTCAGCTTCACTTGCTGAGTTCTTACAGCCCTCTGCCTCCAGTCCACTGGGGCCTATTAGAGACCCTGAAAAAGAAAGGGAATGATGATCACCAGGTCTGTGCTGCTGATATGAGTATGCTGATGTCCCGTATAGAAACCCTAATTCAAAGTCATTTTATGAAAGTTTTCTGAGCAACTGATCAGAGGTCCACTGTGTCAGTTGTGATGCCTTCTTAACAGGCTGCATATCTTAGGAAAGTCGTGATTCATCCAGCCTGTGTCCAGTCTACAGCATAACATCTGCAGTTTTATACTCAATTAGCAAGTTTTCCAACAGTATTTGTAAGTAACGCCTGTGAGATTTCTAGTAGTGGTGAAAGGTTGTGAATTGAGAGTATAGAAGACTGGAATACTTTTTTGCAGGTCATACGTAGTAGAGATGGCAGTAGTGCCATCTTTCCTTGGCAGTGCTGTCTCCTTCATAAGCCTGAAGCATTCTTCATGGAAGGAGGAAGATAATGAAGTCTGACCTTTCTGAAACTATTAGCAGTCGTTTTGTTTCAAGAATGATGTGATCATTTGGTCAGTGGGTGATTAGTTAAACTTTAACTCTCTTCACTTAGGGCACAGAAACATAATAAGATATTGTAATGATGTTAGTTATGAGGGTTAATTGCACTACAAAGATTCAAGTATACTTGTATTGTTAAGCCTTGAACCATTCAATTTGGTGGTATGTTATCTTCTTGTATGATGTTTTTATGTATTGTGAGGCCAGCATTTTTGTAAAAAAAATCTGGTTGTTTTATTTTTCAGACTTTTTTTTCTCCTAGATACTTTTCTGTATAAAATAGAGTCCTTAATTCAATATTTTTAATAATTTTTGAAATGTAACTCTTCCTCCAATGTGTTGTAGTCTCTTTCCTAGATCTTTTCTATTCAAACTTTAACTTTAGAATCCTTTTTTAGTGCTATAGAAGAATATGGTAGTACTAGCAGCAGTCTCCTCAAACACAAACCAGACCACCATTTATTTACATCTTGCATTCGAAGTTTTTAGAATATAAGGTTTATCTTAGAGGTCTTATAGCTTTCTCGTTCTAGTTACTTCTGTTTTCCTGGTTTTCTGAAATTCATTTCCTTGACATTCTATTCTGTTCCTACTTTGCATGAATTAGTATAAGAAAGAAGCTTCCCAAAGTGCTTGGCGTCTCATCAAGGAAAGTGAAAAGTGAATTCCAGTGTCTGGAAAGTGTGATAGCATCAGAGGTATTCATTATTTAACCTAAAATAGATCTGTGTTAGCAATCTGGTTTTGCTAATGACAGGCTCTTTATTGGTTTTTTGCATCAGAAAAAAATAGAGCAGGTTGCCCTAGGAGATCATGTGGTTATGGACAAACTTATTCTGCTAATTGTAGGTTATATTTGGCAAGGGAGTAAAATATAACCATTTCACACTAAGAGAAATAGCATGTAGTTACATGTAAAGAGCTAAGAGTCTCTCTAAGAGGTGTGAGGACCTATAGCTATGGGAGGTTGTGGTTCCCACCAAGATTCAAATAGGGAAAGTGTTGGTTAAGAGAGGCAGTAATTGGTAACACTTTTTCCCCTCTTCAAGAGGCAACATCTCCCAGAAGGACTCATTCAGAGCTCTGAACTGTTGCTGTATCCCCCAGTTTCCTCTGGGTACCTGCTTGTACATTTTGCTGCAGTAGAGGTGAAGAAGACACCATGTGGCAAACTATTTTAAAAAATTTTCTTTTCTTCCACTGTAAGGTAAAAGGCCCAAGCTCGAGGTGCATTTGCCTCAGTGAATACATCATACAATAGAATTAAACATAGCTGATAACAAAGGTGCAACACAGTAGCTTTCTAGATTCTGCCATTCTTTGATGCCTTTTTAGGATCTTTCTAGTTCTTTTCTCTGCTCAATCCTTGTTCACTATTTCTCCAGTAACTTCAAAAAATAACATTTTGTTTTTATTTTCACAACATCGTAGAACAGCCCAGGTTGGAAGGGACATCAGAACATCATCTGGTCCAACCTTTCATGTGAAAGGGAGCCTAGATGAGATTTTCTAGCACCCTGCCCAGTCATGCTTTAAAAACCTCCAGTGATGGGGACTCTACCACATCCCTGGAGAGATTATTCCAGTCACTGAGTGTTTTTGCTGTGAAAAATTTCTTTATTATGTCCAGATGAAACTTGTGGTACAGTTTGTACCCATTTACCCTTGTCATCTCCCTGTGCTTCTTGTGAAGAGAGAGCCTCCGTCCTCTTTCTAGCTACCCTTTAAGTACTAGAGAACTGTGATGAGGTACCTTCTGATTCTCTTCCAGGGTGAAAAGACCTAACTCATTTAGTCTGTCCTCATAGGGCAGAGGAATTTTTATCATTTTCCACACACAACATGAGAAAGACCATAAATATGTAACTTTAAAAAATAATCCAAGTTCTGTAAGAAAAAGTGGCATAAGCATATTGCCAAAAGAGAAGCATTACTTTTGTAGGTGGTAAGTGTATATCCACCTTGTATTTCTGTATGTTTCAGTCTGATTCTTGCAGTAGTTCCAGGTGGAAAAAAATATAATGCTTTCTCTGGATGTGCTCAGTACAAAATCAGAATTCTAAATCTTAAAAAAACAAACAAACAAAAACCCAACCAACCAACTCCATAGAAACCCAACTGCCTGGATTGAATTACTGGTATGGGAATTGGTTTCATGAGGACTCTGTGGAAATCCTGCAGTACCTGGTTCTGTGGGGCTTAATGCCATTTGACGTTGTAGGGCAATTTGTCACACGCTGTTACTTTATGGAAATGTCTACAAAGAGGAGCTCATTTTCACAGAAAGTACTTAAAAGATGAGATTCTAAATAAGATTAGGCTAGAAGCCAGCATCCTACCTTGAGTTAGCCAATTATTAGATAAAACAGTCAGAACTAAACTAACAGAGAATTTATTTTGACATGACTCAATCTCTATTTCAAAGTTCACAGCAGTAACTCAAGGCTGGTTTGAAGGAGGAACTATTAGTAAAATTTCTAGTTTTGGTATGAATTGAGTAAGTAAAAAAATGACCAGACCTATGGGCTTTCAGTGTGGACTTAAGGTGCATAAAGGTAGTGGTTAAAGAGCATGTATGGTGTTAGTACATTTCTCGGAATGTCTAAAGCTTTTACAATACAGTATTTACTCATTTTTAAAAATAATTCTTTTTTGGACTTTCTTATAATAACTTCAGTGAACTCTTTTTGTGCACCACATCTGCTTGTGGGTTCTAGTAATGGGCACTGTAAAATGCCTGCAGTAGTGTTGTGATCCCGGATGTACACAGTGTTTGTGACCAAGTGCAGGTGCTGTGTTGTGGTAGCTGTAACGTATAATCTTCTGGCTTGCCTTGTCCTGCTGGGCCTGGAGGAGTGGAAGACAAAAAGTTTCCAGCATACTCGCTGTAGCTGGCTACGGAGGAATAGGATAGTGAGGGAAACAGTCCCTCTGCCTTCCCAGCCCAGCTCTTCTAAATGTCAGACAGCAAAATACTGTGCTTCGGCAAACATTGTGCTACTGTTATTGCACTTTTTTTTCCCCACTGTCAGTATTATGAAAGATTCAAAGGGCATTAATGATCAGGAGTGGACACAAGTGCTGCTTTTCTTTTGCAGATGTGCACTCTGAATGTTGTCATGCAGTATTTTCTATTAACTTCTTAAAGCAAAACCAGTGTGCTAATGATGCACAAAAGCAAATCTACATTGTGATGGTTAGCAGGATTCTTTAAGCCATTTAAGCTTGGTGTATACACAATTTTCTCCTATTTATCTAAAGATAGGATATTGCAGTCTAAATAAATATAAGCCAGGTTTACAGAGAGCGTGAGCGTGCATATATACACATTTCCACTGGCTTTGTTGACCTGGAGTAATAGCATAGCTTTAGTTAAGCTATTCTTCTGTACAGGTAAATCTTTGCTGAACACTCATACAACACGAAAAAACTTAAGGACGAATGTTACAAATGTAAGGACAAATGTACTGTCTATATTTACACTTCTTATTAGAAGAATATTTATATGGAAAATACTTTGTTTTGCTTGCAGACTTACCAGCTGCTCCTTACTTGCCTTTAGTCACGGTCCTGCTTCTCAGGGTGACAGAGAGTCATTTGAGGTAAAGGGTGAATAGAGCAAGTAGGGATGACTTCAGAAGATAATTCTGTTTTCTTAGTATCTTATGATTTAGAAAGAGTTGCTATTTTTGTTTTTGAGGTGATGGAATATTTTAGCAGATGGAACTCTAAAAGGAAGATTCTTGTTTTTCAAGAGGTCAACTTTGCTCTTCAAGGACATCAAGAACACACATTGTTATTAAGTATACCATGTTTGGCATGCCTGAAATATGCGTTAGCAATTTGTATCCACTATATTTTTTCTAAATAAATAATGCTGGATCCATTCTGTAGCGCTTTCTTTGCAAATACGTTCTTAAATTCTTATCAAAGTGATATAAAGAAAATGCACTAAAGGAATTGATTTCAGAATTTGATGTTCTTAAATTTTGAAAGGCGTGTTCTGTCTTATGTTTACTTGAAAGTTAGATGTATATTAAATGATATAGTAATTCACTTTGCTGAGTTTGACAGATGTTAGTGGGTTAATTTGCATCATCCTGGAAGGAAAGTATATATTAAAAAATAAACCCACATCAAAAATAGGAAATGTCTAAACACTGTTTATGTCGCACCACAGACTTGTCTGGTACTACATGGAAGGTTTGTATTCTGAGGAATTAATACAGAAAAGGAAATCTCTGACAGTTTACTCTTATTCACGCTAAATTCAGTGGAGGGATGAGCTGGTTGTCTGTTAACAGTTGCAGAGCAACTTTGGTTCACTTGGAATATGATGTCAGGATCACAGGTGTATAAAATTACTTGAATGGTTGAAACAGCAATGAATGAGTAGTTAATTTCAGAGAATTAATGTGAACAAGCAGTTAATTCTGAACATATATTAGCAGCTTAAAATATTAAAGTGTTTTTTCACAGTAGTCATAAATGTGCTCAGCATGCTTATCAGAACTGGAAAGCTGTTGCTTCAACGGTTTTTCAGAATGCAGTAATCTAAAAGACATCAATCTCAGTCTCGCTCTCTGAATTAGGTAAAACTTTTGAAGGTCTCCCAGTGTGGAGGAAGATCTCAGCTGTCTGTGCCTTTTACTCGAGAAGACTTCATTCCCTGGTACCTGTTCGAGATGTAAATCTGAAAGGGCAGCTTTGACTGAACAGATCTGTTAGGTGAGTTGGCACAGGAGTTGGCTCTTAACCATGAGTTTGTTAAGCACATGGAAGGAAACACAATAATGACTGCTCAAACCTACGGAAGCCACAAAACTTAAATACTCTGCGTCTCACTGTGGCTAAAGTAGACCTGTGTCTCTAGAACCAGAGTTTTGAAGACATACTTCCCAAATGGAACGACTTGCTGTAGGAAATGCTGACTTTGAATGGTGTTTGGAGATGTTGTGTTTGCTCAACTGAACATGGATTTTCAGCATCCCTTGTGGCCAAGAGGACCGGTGAGATCCTCAGGTTTAGGAATGGAAATACTTCAGGTAAGTAATATTGCTGTCTATAATTGACGTTGGTGTAAAATGCTCTTTTAGAAGAATGTTATGCCCACCTCCAACAGTGACAATTTCCAGTAATGCTGGAAACAGAAAGGAGTCCTGAGAGCAATAAAAGGTTTAAAGAGAAGCAATGGCATGAGAGTCCCAAGAAGCGGAATCTGCTTAGTTTAGCAAAAGGAGAGTTAGCCTAGCAGAACCACCTTTGGAGCAAAAATTTGATAATAAAATAAAAGTCTGTTCCATCCAGCAGAGAAGGAATGATCCAGCAATTTTAAGTAGAAGTTGGGACACGTGACAAGAAGAGATAAAGGCATGTAACAGATTGGGAAAGGTTTCCCTAGTCTGGAGGTGATAGATGATTTCCTGAAAAGATGTGATTTGCCAGAGAGAGGACTAATTCAGGCCAAGTCAGATCCATGCTATGCAGGAGGTCAGGCTAAATAATCGTGGCAGTCCTTTTTGGCTGCCCCAGGAGTAACCTGCAGGCTAACCAAAGGACGAGCAGTATTTCGCAGAGGTTTGAGCGCTAGAGATTGTGAACTCGTTTCAGTTCTGCTAGCGTGTTATCAGTGCACAGAACAAGTTGTGCACCAAATAGGCTACTGGATATGTTTAGCCTTGTTCTTTCTGTCTCTAGAGAATTGCAAATGGACTACTAATGCACGCCCTGACTTGACTCATGGCTATTAGGATATGGCTCATTAGTTTTCAATTTCATTATACAATATGTGTTGTGACGGTTTGGGCAATATATACTTTCATTATGAAAATGAGGTGAACACACATAGTAGGAAAGTGCCTATGCAAATGTCAGCTGTATTGAAGTCAGCTAATTATTCATTTTTGTAAGCTTTTAAAAGTTACAGATCTCTTCAAGTTTTTTAGATGCTTTTTGGCCCCTTCTTTCCATTCTTGTTTAGCTGTCATTTCTCTGCTTTTATGAGCAAGCTGTGATCCATTGGCCATTTTCAATTCATTTTTATCTCACAATAACATCTATATAAGACAAATTGAAAAATACAATGTTTCCTTTTTATAGTCAAACTTGACCTTTTATATACCAACCAAAGATGCTCCATAAAGTTTACAGAAGGCAAAGTGCACTCATAGGGTTCTGCTCTAGAAACATATTTTGAGAAAAATGTGTCTATTTTCTATACATTTTAGACTAATTCACTAAATTATATCTAAATAGACTAGGCATTTAGTAGGCTTTTTTACTAAGTGCATGTGGCAATCTGGTTCTGTTTAAAATGCTAATAAATGCATCCCATCTCCTAATGAAACTAGTGCTCCCTGCATAATTAATTAGCATTGTATACAGATGAGGACAGGAAAGCCATATTCACAGCCGTTGTCATCCAGAATGGTTAATAAAAGAATGCTGTACCGTTCTGAAAGGTCATACAACAATACCTCATTTCTGCAAAAATCATATTTTGCAAGTAAAAATTTAGTTAAAATTACCTTGAATCTTCGTTATATACAGCTTTTAACCACAAGATGGCATTCCTAACAGAAGTTTGCTAGACATGATAATTTCTTGCAGTTTTTGAAGGGCTCTAAATGAAAGATTATAATAAGAATTTGTAATATCATATGAGCTTTTTATATTTTAATTTTTATAAAATGTAATTAACAGAAATTTAAGTAAACAACCTTAATGATAATTAGGTTAATACTCATTGGTACGTGGAGTACCCAGAAATATGCAATGGTTCTAGGCCAGAGAAACACCACATTAATTCATGGCGTTATGTACTGCTAGAGACTTTTAAACTGTAAGTCTTGAATCAATTTTGCTTTAGTATAAGAATCTAAAATAAAATAAAAAACCTCATTTTTTTAATATTTAAATCAAGAGCACAAATAATACTGTGGTCTTATATGCAAAACCCAAATGTTTGGGGTTTTGAATATGATGTAGCATTTGGGGCTTGTAGTGAGTTTTGGGATAAAGAGTAGATAATAGCATTTGCAGGAAAAAACGGTATAAATGGTACGTTTTGCTGTGCAGGGGGCAGTTTTTTCATAGCTTAATGTTAAAATGACCAAGCAACATATTTTCATCCAGGTTGATAACAGCCCACAGGCAGCCGCTTTCTTTCAGGCTTTATATCTTTTTCATGTTCTTGTAATCTCTGTATGCTAAAAGCAAATACCTTGTTATTCTTTCTCCTTAAATACAAGCATGAAGGGAGCATAGTACAACCTACTAAACCAATACAAGTGCAGCACATTTTATGTAACATAGACACATACATATTATATGTGCTTTTTTTTCCCCATGGTTAAGGTCCTGAGCTTACTTGGCTTATTTTTGCTGACTTTGTAAGATCAGATCTGAGCTAAGTAATCATCTGTATTTCCTTCCTGGCTAGCGGCCTAGTTGCCTTTTAGTTTGGAAAAAGACATTATGGTAAGTTTGTGTTTAAACTGGAATCCAATATAAGTTTTGGATTTTTTTTCAAGTCAATAAAAAAAAAGAATTATGATATGATATACTAATTTTTATTTTTTTTTAAATTGTTTTGTGGTAGTGAAACTTCCAAGGCATCATTTCTAATGTATGTGTACATTTCCTGGTAATCCTTCTGCTCCATGTGCCGCCCACCGCCGATGCCTCAGCCCCCTGGTTTGGGTTCCTACCATTTAACACAGTGGAGAGGACAGAATAGTGGCTGCATCCGCCGCTGACACTAGTGCCAGTCTTTGCCGAGTGAGCAGGTACTACTTTGACATTAAGCAGATGTTCTTTTTCCTAACATGCTGTTATACCTCCATCATCTCTCAAAGGTGGCTACGCAAAACAGGTTATGAATTTTTGGATGCTGAAAACATCTGTCAGTCAAAAAACCACTTTCAGAATGACCGGGTTGGTAGAACCTACCTGCTGGTTGAATCTGGCACAAGGACTGCAGAGTCTTAAGAGGCTGCTGAGTTAATAGTATCTTGTGTTGACTTCCAGTAAAATTTGAGGGCCTGAACATCTCCCACATGACTCAAATTTTAAAGAAACGTGGTGAAGTGAAAATTACTATTTTGAGGATGTGGAAATGGCAGTACAAAGAAAATTAAACATAATAATTAGGAAATGTTGATGAGAAAGTAAATGATTTGCTGCTGTTACCCTTCAAGTTAAGTTACACACTGAATTTTCTTTGTAGTAATTAGGCATAGCACTAGGTGACTAGATGGGGACAGAATTCCACTGAGAACAACAAGAAACTTGTCCCATGGGGGAGGTTTAAAATAAGGAAAAACAAATGTACTGGGGAAAGAAACATTCTCTACTCTCAAGGGCTGATGTCTGGCATGTAGAGAGGGCTTATCCTGAAGGATAGTCTGTAAGTAGAAATATACACAGCTAAACGAGTGAAACAGGTCAGTCAAGGCAACAGCAGGGTTTGGGTTCCTGAAACTGCCATAATGAGTAGGGTGCCATGGACACCACCAATGGCAATCAATGGTCTCAACCATTGCTGACGTTGCAATGGGACTTCTCATGATGTCAAATCAGATGGATATGTACTCCAGCTCCCAGAAATGGATAAATAAATGGCACGGAATTTGTCCCTGAGGGTCTCTCTGTTACATGACAGCCACTAAAATTTCATTTAACCAAGCCCTTGCAGGTAATGCTGTCAGAAGAAATGGCTGTAGCGACTGCTGACAAATAATAGTACTGATACTTCATGATGGATCTGCAAATTGCTTTGCTAGTACAAAGCACGTCAGGGACTAATTTGATGTGGTTTATAGTTTGCAAGAGGTGGATTATAAATGTTTGGAATTGGATCTTATGTAACTGCTGATGGATAAGCATAACTATGAGTAAGTGTGAACTGGGAAAGGAAAATGTGGTACTGGGAACTGTAACCACAAGTATTAGCACTTCCCATATGTAGCAAACTTATGCCTAGGGCAAGCAAGCACAATTACCAACAGAAGCTGTGTTTGTTCATGCAAGTGATTTTATTGTTCTAAATGATTTAGCACTCTGGATGACATCTTTCGATGGAAAATTTTTCTGGAATAATTGTACTCCAAAAGAAATGAGTTGTTTACCTTCAATAGATGACCAGGTTTGCCTGTTGAAAAGAAGTTAGACTTATAAAGCAATTCCATGAGGTTTTTAAATAGGTGGGATACAAAGGGTCATTATGCAACATGGAGATTTGCTTCCCCAAGTTAGTAGCATAATCTCTTTCAGTCTCTCACTTCCTTAGTCTCAGAAATCTAGAAATACACATTTTAGAAAATTATCAGATACTTAAAAATTTAATATACTTCCAAACTGTATGATTTTACTTTATCTGTGATCAAAACAATATGCCGGATTCTCTGAATTTATACTGGATGCTGAAGGTAGACTGATGATTGCTGAAAACAGAAAACCACTCCTCACTTCCTTTACAAAAAGCAAAAAGATATTTCATTTTCAGACTGTTAAAATTAGCTTTTAAGTCCAGATTCCAGGAAGTGTGCACCACCTGAATTGCCAAGATCTCTGTTCCTATTGCTCCTGGGTCACTGGTGGTAAAGCTCTTACTTTCTTACTCGTTTATATTATTGTAAAAGGAGATAGTTATAAGTACAGGTCCCTTCCTGCTCAAAGGCGTCTGAATATAAAACAATTATCCTGTGTTTTACTTTTGCCTGACACTAGAATCACTTTACTAAAGATAAATTAAACCTAATAGACAGCCAACACCTTTTCAAAATGCAGAGTGGCAAAGCAGAGCCGGAAGATCTTGAGTGCAAAGTGAACTTTCCGTTGCTGTATAGAGCCGGTATAAAAGCTAGATGAAAACTACTTCACAAACTACTAAGATCTCTGTAGTGCCCAATATCACAAATCGTTACTCATTTCCGCAAGGCACAGCTGACAGCTGACAGGAGGAAATGAAGAAATATAAACTACATTTCTTTTTTTTTTTTTTTTATAATCCATCCAAAATAAAATTAGCCTTCTGTGAGCGCTTAGCTTGCTGTGCTGGGCCTACAGAGTGAAGGGTGGATCTCCCACCTCCCACGGTGGTGGCTGCTCAGTCAGTTCAGGGGCAGCAGAAGCATCATCTTCTTTAGAGATGAGGGTTTGTTCCCTGCATTAATTGCATGATCTGCTTCATAAATCAAATTACATATAAATGGAACAGCTTAAAAGTAATTGTGCAGCTGAGAAGCTGATGAGTTATTGTGCCTTATGGCTACTGTGGCTGTGTGGGTAAGGACCAAAAGGACAAAAATTGTTCTCTTTAACCTCCAATGTCCCTAAACTTTCCCCCGATGAGTTTCCTGTCACTTTAATTTAAGATGGTTTTTGATCAACTTATGAAAGCAATTTTATTATACCGTTGTCTCCAACGGAAGTCCCCAGAAACAATTGCCCAGTCCCATGTATTAAATTCCCTTCTGTCTGCACTGTTTCCTTTGCCTCTCATTTTTTTTTCCTTTTTTGACAGCTGCAATAGATGTTGTTGGTGAGATGTGGTTTGTAGATCTGTTTTTACACGGTAGACAGAAGAAATAAGCCACGTAACAGTAGCATTTGGAGTGTCATTGAGACCACCTTGGTAATCTCTTTTGTTTGCAAGGCAGATGTCTGTGTAATGGCATCAAATTCTTCACCATCACCCAATATCATACAGTCCTTTTAGCATAACTATTTTTAAATTTTCTAATCCTTTTCGCAGGAGAATTTCAAATCAGCCTCCATAGAGTAAATGTAACCCTTTATTAAAACTCAGAATTGTAAAATTAAAAAAAATAATAGTCTTGTAAGAAGCATTTTGTAGTTACTGTAATTAAATTCCTTTCAGGCTGATGCTTGGACTGCAGATCAAGAGTTTTATTTCCCTTCTGGAATCAGGTGCCCTTTGAAATGTTCATACCAAAGTTCTGTGAACTGTGTTGCCATTAACTACTACTGACGTCTGTCAGACAGCAGGATTTTACAAATTGCCAGAAGTTCTGAGTGGAAGGAAAAGTGTATGTATGCAACAATTTTCAGTGGAGAGGAAAACCAGAAGCCATTATTTTGTTGTTGTAACTTGACCTAAGAGGAGAAGAGGCATATATGCATGAGTGTGCTGATATTTGATAAGCTGATATCTTTCTCAGCTTGAAAGTGGTAATTTTTGCAACAATTCTTTTTGTTCAAATTGATTAGGGCATGTTTGGTTTTTTTCCCTACCTTCCTCCTCCCCAAATTCATAAATGAATGACACAAAAACGAAGAGCTATTTTTAAAATCAGACTTCAACATCTAGAACGTAAAAAAAGGAGAAAAACAGCATGAAAAATCATATCCAGTGAACAGTTAGAAGCTGGACACAGTTCTGCTGAGTGTCTGTGAATTAATGCTAAGATTGAAATTCTGACCCCTTAAACAATTCCTTTAAACATGGCCATGACTAAAACTGGCTACCTCTAGCCTTAAAATCTTACTATAAAAGTGGAGCTGTTCTTGAGAGTTTTGTGTAAATTTTTGCTACAGTGAGGCTAGATACCAGGGAAACGGCTTTTTTTGGGGGCGGTGGGGTGGGTGGGTGCTGGTCTGCTTTTTGTCTGGCAATAATTCTGAGGTAAAGGAAGAAGAAAGCATTGACTTTTCTGTTTAAACCTCAGTTGTATTTAGCATGGGATAAGCATTTGTACTTAGCAGTCTGTTTAACTGAAGCTGTATGACTTCTTCCTGATTATGAAGGTTCCCAGGGTATCTTGTTCAGTTTACTGTATGTTTTGAGAGTCAGAAAACATGGGAGAATTTACATATATGCACACGTATATATAACGTAGATGCGTATAGATTGTATAGGTATTTCAGTTTATTGTGTGCACAGAATATCATGCTCACAGGATCCTTGTGAAAGTCATCTTGACTGATGCGTCTCAGATCCTGTGTAGAAAGAGACGTGTATCCCTATGGGTACCAGTCTGCTGCATCAGCAGGTGCGGGTGGGATCTGGCCCATGCAGTTGTCCCTCCTTCACACACATGTGAGGTGTCACAGAGGGGCCACACGACCTTCCCGAGCTGTGCAGTCAGGCTCAGGAACGCAGCGTGGTCCGTGGTCCAGGGCTCCGGCTGGCCATGACCCTCGGCTTGTTTTGTGCGACGCTGTCGTCTGACCTTGGTTCACTGTCACTGAGAAAGCTGTGGCTGGGCTGTGAGAGCGTGTAAAATGAAACCGTGCAAGATAAGAAAGGTAAAAACAGGCAGAACTGAAAGTGCTGAGCTGGTAAGAGTGTCTCAAGGATTGGGGACAAAATACTGACATGGAATCTATAAAACCTGAAAGGGAAAGCAGAGACTTAGAAGATGACATCTCTGCAACTGTGAGGACTTGTACTGATTTACTGGGGTATTTTGACACAACTGAGATACTTTTTGTATGAAATATAAAGTCTGCAGCACTAATAAAAAGCAACAGAAACCACCTCATATGCTTTTCTGTCCTGCTCTCCTTTTTCCTTTTCTACATTTTTTTCTGCACTGTTCTTTGTTTGCTCTTGTCTTCTCCCTCTTGACCTGTCTGAGCAACGCTTCTCTGATCAGCCTCTGGCCAAAAGTCCCCCTTGATACCCTTTATCGCTTTGTTCTCATTTTACTCAGCTAAATTGCTTGACTCGTATAACCCCCAAGGCACACTTGTCATGTGGTCCTGTACTCTCACTGCTCTTGACCCCACTGTCCACACCGGCACGGTGTGGTGGCCCTGGAGCACTGTGGTGACCAGCCAGCCCTCCAGCCACCTGTGTGGGCACCCAGCTTGGCATCAGAGCAGGAGGAAACCAGAACAACATTCCCAGTCCTGATGTGGGTATCCAGGGTTAGGGTAGGGGGCAAAAGAGACTCCGCACTCTTGCTTGTGCAAGCACCCAGATGATAATAATTTCTGATCACAGGGGTCACCTGGGCTGCTGGGCCCTGGCATAGGTCCCCCCTTGCTGCCACAGCCAAAGCCAGTAGCTGTCTCCAGAAACATACCACTTCTTATATGCGCCACAAGTAGACTCTCAGCTGCCTTTGCATCCCTCTGACTAAAGAAATAATCTCATTTTGGGAGTGCCTAGTAGCCTTTGTAGGCTTAATGTTTGGATGTACAATGCTTACAAACAGATGTCCTTCGAATGCAGGAAAGCCTTATCGAACTCGTGCAGTTTTTCACTTGGTTCGGACATGGAAGAAATGTGCGTGCCATCTGGCATGTGCTCTGCAGCTCCTCAAACCTTAGCGGAGACCCTGTCTCCCCTTCTCTCTGCATGACTTTCATAACAGGCTCATTCCTGCCAGCACTCCATTTTTTGTTGCCAATCTCTTCATCTCACTTTTCAAGCCAAGTGATCAAGCAAGTGGAAGGGCATTGGACTAAAAGGGACTACCTGGATAATTTAAGAGAGGCTGCAAGTATACATTGGTTCCATCCGTTTTCATTTTGCATTTTCTTTCTTTGTTTGTGTCTGTTTTGTTGTTTTGTTTGTTTTTTTAATGAAGATGCAAACACAAAATGGTTGGCAGTGTAGCTGCCCCTGAAATGTCAGTTCTGAGGACTAGGTTGGAAATGGAATTTATCTCTGATTTTGCTTTAAGTCTCCATTTTGGCATATAGTGAAAATTCCGTTTGATTCACTAATTTCAATCAGACCAGTCAATACATTTTTATTGTAGTATATAATGACATTGTGTAGATTTCAGCTGAAACTTCAAATGCTTGCTACTTGCCAACTGATATTCAAAGAAAAACCTTAAAGGTTGGAAAATGGAAGCATTCAGGGAAATTAGAGGTATGAATTTGTACTTGAAGTGGTTAAGAAATTCCTTCAGTGTATTCTTAACTAAAGAGAGGAATAAAGTGTTTGAAAACCAACCCAGAGCCGGGGCAGAAGATGGGAAAGTGATTGTAGTGTTAGGAAGAAAGGTCATAGCTCATTAATGTAGTGGAATTGTTTGAAGATATTAGTGCTATAAGGGGAGTGCAATAGCTTTTTAGAGCATTTGGCAAAACTTCGGATCAGAGTGCAACGTCTGTGATGCAGAGTAATGGAATAAGTGGAAAGTTGGCTCATTAAGTTGATAATTGGGCAAAAAGCAGGAAACAAAAGGTACCTGTAAAAAGGAGCTTTTTTTTTTTTTTTAATCTGGGAAGAAATTAGGCAGTCTTGTTGGAAGGCTATTTATTACAGAGAAAGATGTGACCTCAGTTTGGCCTGTAATTTCCCCTCTGCAGATGATTTCCCCTCTGCAGCCACACAACAAAACCCCGGTGAATATTAGCTGCAGAGTATCAGTGAGACGTGATATTGGTGCAGAGGTCTCCAAAGTGACAAAGTGAGAAGTAGATTTAGGCAAAAGACGGGAAAATATATCCCACAAACTAATCTGCCGACTTGATTAAATCACTCAGGAACCTGGAGACGTGGGACTTCATACAGAAGAAAGAGATGAAAGCACTCAGGAAGAAAGGCTTCCTAGTCGTGCTGTGAGATCCTGCTCTGTAGCAGCTGCTGCTGCCCGGGCTCCTCTCAGCAATTCAGTCTGTGGTGTAAGCTGAAGCCAGAAATGTTCTTGCACAGTGTAAAATAGCATTTACTTTTGGGCATTTGCTAAACAGGCAAAAGGCAAATTTTGGAGAGTGACTCGCAGCAGTCTAGCGACTGAAAAATCAACTATTCTATTCTGCAGCCCACGCTGTTATACCCCACTGTCCCATGGTTACCTCCTCTGAACTTGGATTCACTACATTTCCAGCCACTTCTGGGCTTGGAGAGCAGGTGGTCCTGTGCAGCCCTGTTTGCGTTCAGCCTCGTCCCAGAGATTGGCTTTCAGAGGAGGGGCAGAGATCTGGGGCCACACATGCAATTCATCATCAGTATTTTCAAGTGACTGGGAGAAACTGCTACACCTGCTGCTCTGCTTCAGATGGGCTTTGAAATATAGGCAAGGTGAAGGATGTATGAGTGTTTCTTTCATGATAACAGAAATAAGCACTTTGTTTTGGTATCTGTAAAGTTAAGGAAGTTTCCTACAAGCAATGATAATTCAAGAGCAGTTTCTGCCTTGTGCTTGATACATAAATGAGAAGAGTATTTTTGGAAATGATGGTTGCTTTTATTATTTAAAAAAAAAAAAAAAGAAGAAAATCACTGATAGCTTTCACTTTGTGGAGTCTTTTAAAACATAATTGCCAACAGAAACACTTCAAGTTATCAGACAGAGGGGAAATAACTCACCTCTGTGAGACAAAATCAGAAGTCCCTACTACAAAGTAACTACCAGAAATCTGCATCTTGCTCTCGCCAGGAGTCCAGGTGCCTTTATGCCACAAGAAGCCAGACAGTGTTCAGCTGGGAACCAGGACCCAGAATAATGATGCAAAGCAAATTCCCATTGCTTTACACAGCCTGTCCAAGGGGAATAAGAGTGTGTTAGAGCCTAAACCCAAACTGCTGGTATGGGTGCTCTGATGGGAAGAAGGCCCAAGAAAGAGTAGCTTGGGGGCTATGTTAGAGGATGCAGCTGTGAATGCACTTTCTGTGTTTGCCAGGCGCTTTTACAGCAAGCTGGGAAGATTCATTCCTGATTCATCAGAGGCTTTTGCAGATCTGCAGATGCCAAGGCTGACTTTGTGGTCCAGGAGAGGCAGCGTGCCACCCCTAGTGACTGTCGCAGCAGCAGAACTAACACGTTGTCCCCAGAGCATCGCCGGTGGGGGATGCAGGGAACCCCTCTGCCCTGCTGTGGAGAGCAGGTGGAGGTGAGTGTGGGGCTGGGTCCTGCATCCCATCACTGCCCATCCCGGCTGCCCCATCCCATCCCAGCCCCTTTGCCCTCTCCCCGTGCTGCGGTACCGCAGGTGCCTGGCACCACTGTCCTTCCTGTGGGGAGTGGTTTCACCTGCACTGCTGGGATCCCCTGAGCTAATTTGGGCATTTAGGGGAGGCGATAGCAGCTATCTTAGCATTTAATAGATAAGGTAGTCTTTTATTTTGGAATAAATGTTTGGAATGCAGTTTCCAAATGGCACTTAAAAATGGATTGCAAGAAGCAGCTGAACTTCCCTTGTAAAGAATAAAAATTATGTTACCCATTGAGAATACAATCTGTAGCTTCACTGAAGCTCATTTATTTGAACAGGTTATGAATTATTCTTTTCTTGTCCATCAGCTGACCATCTGGGTGACTCTGCATAACATCAGCATCTACATCTGTATAATGGGAGTGATAGTACTATGCATCTTTGGAGAAGACCCTGGAATTTCAGAATAAAGAGTTTATGTAAGTGCTGAATTTTACATTACATGATTCATTTAAAATGAATCACAAAATTACCATGGAGTTCAGTGGGAGCAAGATTGGATTATTGCAAAATGCAGACTGGAAATTAATTATATATTTATTAACTTTAGAATAATTATCCATGATTCCCCGTTAACCCTTTCATTATTATTTTACACAGACTAAAAGCCAGATACCCCAACAAGTGACTCCATATAAATTTGAACACGAACAGAACATCACTCTTTCCAAAGCAATTAAAAATCTCAATCACTCTTTCCATCTCCCTCATGCTTGCCATGTGTAATGAAGCTGAAAGACAACAAGAGACATGGTCACTGGAGGTGCTTGTCAAGTCTGTGACTGAAGCTACTGAAGTTCCCTATTAATATGACATGTGAAAACTTGGGAAACGAAATGCTACAGTTCCAAGGTCAAACATTCAGCTGCTAGGAGATAACTGAGTCATAACTCCCCAGGCAGCCGTAGCTCAGTTTCCCCACATATATATATATATATCTCCTTTACAGTAGAGTATTTAATTACATCGTCACAGATAACTTCCTCCTGAATTTTCCTCCTAATATGTATACTGCTCATACTTGAATTTATGTAGCCCTATAAGCTGGGTCTTCATCGTCCAGTCTCCTAGAGAATATTGTATTAGAACCCAGGAGAGATTTGATCTAAACTCTTGCTTTCCGAAAGTTTCAAAGGTGAAGTTATCCTGGCATGACAGCCCTGGGTGAGGATGGCCACGGGGGTCCACAGAGGAGAGCGTGGAGCCACATGTCTGTTTGTCCCATCTGCTTCTCCCTTATATATCACTGGAAATATAGTGACCAAAGGGGTGGGCCAGTGCCTCCCCAACAATACTGCCCCACCACTCGCTGGTTAACCAGAAAGCCTCTTGCTCAATTGAAAGAGCCCATCCTTGCTAGCTGAGGTTTTATTTTGCTCCAGAGACAGCAAAAATGCAGTGTGGTTTTAAATCCTACTGCAGAGAAAGGGTGCAGAGCAGGTGGCCAAACACGCTAAGGAGGGGTTCGGAGTGAGGCCGTGGTTGGTCTGAGACTGGGAGGTCTAAGGAAACACCTTGCAAATCACTGGAAACGCGAGTGGAGGAGCAGCTCTGCAAGTCTTTCTTTTCCTTTCGGCAGTAGCTAATTAGTCTCTGCGTGGGGAATAGGTTCATGGTGAAAAGCAAAGCCCTGCACTGACTGTTACCAAGCAATTATTCATGTCTGCCTCTGGGACAGCAGCTACTTTCTTATTTGAGAAACACAGGAGATGACTTTCCATTAAGCAGTCAGTCTTGTTTACAGGAAAACGCACAAATAAATAATAGAAATAATCCACAGAAGCAAAATTGTACCTTTGTGATTTTTAAGTGAAAAACCTGAGGGAAGCCACTGATGTAGAAAACACTGAATGTTTTTGGCTCTACCTAGGGAAAAAGAGAAGGAAAAAACCCAATAGTTTAAAACCTTTTCTGTAAAAGATTTACCTTATGCTTTCAAAAATAATGATAACCGCTCCTAATAGGTAGAAAAATGTCGCTACTCACAAGTTTGTGGGGGAACAAAGAGTTTGCCTATCTTTCCTTCCTTTCCAACATTTCTTTCCTTTCAAGTGCTCTAGTTCCCAGTTATTTCAAAGGGGAAGTTTGAAAGGATGAATGTGTCTGTCGGATGTCTAGGTGACACCAGGGTGGCCCTGGCTGCATGCGCTGGCTCAGGGTTGCTGAAGACCTGTGTTTGAAGCCACGCCAATAGCAGCGAGGTTGCACATTCAGTGTCACACAGAGCCATCCTCAGTTTAACCAGTATTTCTTCATCTGGATACAAGGACCGTATGTGCTTAGGTCTTCATTGTGCTCAATTTTGAGTTTTCTTGCAGGATGCTGATTTATAAAAGGCTGGTTAGAAATAATGAACAGGACCAAATGGAAATGAACGGCATGGCAGTGGGAGGATCTGTCCTTTTAACAAGCGGTGGCAGTAACAGATGAAGCAAACTGGCCTTCCCTGGCTCCGCAGCTTGGCTGGGAAATTGCTCTCACGAGGGGGCCGAGCCCACAATAGCGTGGCAGCACAATCGCTCAAGAAACTAAAAATGCTGCTTTCTTGGAGGTCTGGTATGGCACATCATGGTGCAGAGCTGGAGAAATAAAGCGCACGGTGCTCTTTCAGCCTTACAGTGGCATTAGTAGGCTTTTTCACAAGTTTTGCTGACTTACCATATCGTACTTTTTTAGCCTAAAGCAAGATCAAGGGCACAAAGACTCGGTGGCAGCCCACGTTCTGCTCTAGAGAGCAAAGCCAGCTCTGGTGCTGACACCGCCTGGGGTGGCAGAGCTCCTGCGGCACGCTGGGCTTGGGGACAGATCAGCGAGGAGTCTGTCATTAAGAGATCAGCTGTGCTCGGGGCCACGCTCTTTTCATTCCCCGTTTTCCGGAGAGAAAGGCATCCCCAGCAGCCATCTGTCGGCCCCTCGCCCCCGGCCCAGCCAGGGTGTAATGGCTCCTGGGGGAAGCATCTGACTCATTTACCCTGGGCTAATAACATATTGCAGATATTTTGCAGAAGACAGCTGAGCTTTTTGATGCCCCCTGATGCCTGAAGAGCATTTTGTTCCTCTTGCATTCACTGTACACGCCGGTTCCTCCATTGTGTTTTTGAGGGCAGAACCCGTCATCCCACAAGATTTTGCTTGCTTTTGTATATCTGCCTCGTCTGAGAGAACTAGGATGTTGGTCCTTCTGAAGACATCAGAAAATAGTCCCTTAAAGGGGCACTATTTGTTAAATAAGTTAGTGCTTACCTAAGAGTGCATCACCTGCTATAGGTGTTCATAAAACTTTGGATTAATGCCTTAAAATCACAACATAATTTTATTGTGAGTCGGTTCGGTTCGGTTCTGTTCTGTTCTATTCTATTCTATTCTATTCTTTTATATTTTATTTATTATTTTATTCAGTTTTCTCTTTTTGCTCCAACATACCTCTTATACACACGTTACGATTAGTATATCAAGATCAAAGAAAGAAAGAAGGAAAGAAACTCTATGGTTGTCTCTTTTCATCCTCCTTTGAGGATGCTGTGACTTAGTCTCTAATCTGGAGGGTACTGTCATTGGGAAGGATGCCAAGTCCTTTTTTCATGGCATGTATGAGGCTGCAATTGCTCATTAACATTCTTTCCCACCTTAGTGCACAGTGTTTGCTGTGGGCTCCGCTGTTATTTGACTGTCTGTGTCAATACCGTCTGGCTGCTCAGCATCTCTGGCCTGGGAGGGCCCCGTTATCCCTTTCTGACCCTGCCTTGGAATACTTGCAGGGTTGGATTCGGGGCCTTCCAAGTTTCAGCATCTTCCCTTTATGGATTTAATGGCTTCAACAGTTTTATCTCCTTCATTTTATTTATTGTTTTTTCAGCTCATTTATCTTAGTTACATTTAGTTAATTGAGACTAATGTTTTGTTGAAAAATATCTCTCTCAGTCCCCAAGCTAAGCTTTTGAAGTGAATAGATTTGGGTAAAAATTTGCAAATGAGCTATTAATATCACCACAGCAAAGATACTGTCTCTTCACCCATCGTTTCCACATTGGCCTGGAGGGGGATTCCCTTTCCTGAACTGATAAGTCAAATAGTTGCCAGCATCACTTTCCCCTTTCGGTACAGCTGGGGCTTTATGTCTGTAAGCTTAATCTACTTCTGACTGCTGTACTAGAGCAATCTTACTTTGAAGATGAGTCTGTCTTGTATTAGATTTTATCCCAAAATAGAGGAAAATATATCTTTCTCTCTGACTGAATATCATTCTATAAATTAATCTGAATCTTTATTTGGCTCTTAGGTTTGGGTATCACCAGATACAGTTTGGGAGCAGGAGGTAGAAGTAGTTATGCATGTTAAACTAAAACCACCCTCATTTGCATCTGTGATGAACTGCTTGACAGAAGCCCATCACTGCAGCTGAAGATCACCTGAGTAACAAGTTCAACAGGGAAGTGCCTCGTGGTCTTCATGAAGCTTGTCTGTCCTCTTGCTTATACAAGGACCTGCAGATTTCTAATGTTTATGGGCCTAACGTTGCAAAGTGTATTAAGGTGCACCCATTTTTCTGTGTTAGATGTAGTTTTTGGCATTCCTTCAAAGCTGAATGAGCCTGGGTTTGTCTTGACTCTGAATTCCCTTGGCTGAGAATACCTCCACGGCCTCTGTCTCCAGCCTGGGCTCTATGAGATGCACCACACCAGGTGGCCCAGGCACCACAAGAGTTGGCTGCTCAGCTGCTCTACAGCTGCAGCACTCCACTGTTCAGCTGGAGAAATGCCATTTGTACCAGCTGAAGGTCTTCCTCAAATTTTTAGGGGCCATATCTTTCACAGCTCCTGCCCATTTTTGTTTCCTGAATGACATGTGAGTAAATGATTAGATAAAAGTAGCAAGATGTTTGAAAAAAGTTGGATCTACACCCTGCAGAAGGAAGAAAATTGTCATAATGTTTGGTCTTGCATTTGATTGAGTAACTGGTCAACCTGTCAGAGTTATAGCGCAAGTTGAAAACAAATGTTCTAATTTCCTAAAATTGGAAGAGAGCTGGAGAGACAGCTTCATCTTAAACCAACAAATCATTTTATTAGGGGAGAACCAGGAGCCAGTCCAGGAGAAGAACAAGCTCCTCCATGCGGCGGTCCATGAGCACACAGCACTGCTGGGGCACGTGGGAGCAAAAACCTCAAGAGGCTACAAGTCTCTCCCCAGCTGGGAAGCAGGAGTGATGGCAGCATTGCAGTCCTGAGCAGGGGAGGCAGAATCCCAGGATGGTAGGGGCTGGAAGGGACCTCTGGAGATCATCTAATTCAGCCCCCCAGCTAAAGCAGGTTCACCTAGAGCAGGTTGGACAGGATCATGTCCACAGAAAGACAGATGGCACTTTTTCTGCAAAGTGGGGAAGGGAGCATCCCACCTCTGAATTCCCAAGCTGTGTTTCAGTGGACTGCAGAGGTTTGTCCAGGGACCCAGAGGCAAATAATCACAACGAGACCTAACAGCACCTTCAACCACCTCCTGTCAACGCAAGAAAGTTATGTGAGAGTGAACAGACTTGAGGTGAGTTTTCTGCTCCTCATGCTTTTTGCCTGTGCAAAGATGTATTAGGTGACAGACTGTGAGGCGTTTCTAATACTTCTATCATGGTTTATTATCACAGCTGCTTTCCACAGGATATTCCCAGCCTCACAGCCTGCTTAACATTTATAGCAGCTATCACCAAAATGAGTGCAATATGTCTTTGGTCTCTTAGTCTGCTCCAGGATGGACGGGATGCAAAGCAGGGAAGGGGAGGGTGTTTCTCCTGGAGACCCTTCTCTACTGTGGCAATTTAGCATGTGCTGAAACTAATCACACAGGTTGTATCATTTAAAAGGACTCGTCCCAGGTGGAAAGGTAGATACATGCTTCAGAGTAAGGCTAGGTTAGGGGCTAAATAAACATCCCTAACACTAAGGGCCGTTTAATGTGAAATGTTAATTGTGTTACAGAGGGGTTGGATTTGGCAGGATAAAAAAGACTAACCAGCATTTTTAGATCCCAGAGGCAAGTTGATAACAGATATTTTACTCAGTTATAATCTACGGATTATCAGCTAATGACATCAAATTACTCCGAATAGTGCTAACCAGTGGCACTGAGTTCAAGAACGTGTATAGCAGAAGTGCACCCCAGCGACTACTGCGAGACTTGTGCTGCATGGGGCAGTTAACACAACACATGCTGGCACAGGTGGAAAGTCTTCAGGAAGGCGAAATGTTCTTCTTTCCCTTTGGAAAGTGCTTTCTCCAAAAGCACTGCTTTGCCTTAAAGCCAGAAAATTGACTTCATGTCGCTCTGAAGAGGTGGTGATTCAACAGGATGGCATGACCAGGTATGTATTGGTATGATGTTTATAAAGTAATATTATATGGTATCAGTACTAAGAATGCTCAGGTCACTGCTCCCTGGTCTTACCTTCAGAGTCACGGAACAAAGTAATCCCCTCAATGACACACAAAAGAAAAAAAATCTCAATATTTCCATAAGTAACTTGTGTTCTGAAAGAGATTTGCTTTTTGGTACCCAAAATTAGACATCTCAGAGAGACTGATTTTTTAGAAATTGTTGATCATGTTCCAGCTCTGAACATAAAGGCTCCTGGCAATTCAGCCATGGTGAGTATGCACAGCTCTATATTTAGGTATCTGAATGTAAAAACCTTGGCCATGATCTCCAAGCTGACTTCATGAAAGCACAGAAAGCTCAGCCCATCCTTGCTATTTTCACAACCTTTCGTGCTCTGTAGGTATATTTCTGATGACTAAAGGAAAACAGCCCTGTTTTATGGGAATCTCAGGAGTGAGATAGCATTTCTTGAATATGTTTAAGGTTTTTTGTAATTTAAAGCTGAACAGAGCACTGAAGCTTTTGGCCTCCATAAATACAATCAAGTGTTTAAACACTGAAACATTTTCACTCTTGGCTCATAACTTGGGGCTTTCAGCATTGTGTTTGAAGAGGAGCTATTTATGGGCTATCAAACAACGGGCTGGGAGAAAGGAATTTCAAGAATGTCCTTGAGTGCTTTGGGGAGCTTTGCAGAACAGGAACAACAAAAACTTGTGCCAACCATTGGTGCCTCCCCAGTGAGGCTGCCTCCCGGGATCCTCCCCCTGGGCACAATGACACGGGGGCATGTGGGAATAGAGTCACTGCATCCCTTTGAAGATAGCACAGGAATAGTCACAAAACTCTACAGTGTGGTTTCAACTGGGATGGTTTCTACATAGGAGGGCCCAAACGAACAGTAGAAGGTGTCCTTTAAAGGTCCCTTCCAACCCAACACATTCTATGACTATGATTCTATGATCCTGACTTTCCTCTGGCTCCTGCTGTCTTCCCTTTTACATCAGGGCACTTTCATCAGGGAGACCCAGGAGACTTTGTCCCATGAGCATGGGCTGGAGAGCGAGGATGGTCTGCCATTGGAAGGATGAGTGCATGGGCTCCCTGCAGAGCTCTGTCAGCGATCTCAGGGATGTGTCCAGCCTACCTAGAGGTTGCAGGAGGAGTCCAGCAAACCACTGTCCCTGCCTGCAGATGCACCGAAGGGGAAACATTGGAGAAGAAAAGACCCATTTATTGAAAGGCTGGTATCAGCCCACAAACCAGCATGCAGAGAGGCCATAGAGTATATCTAAATCAGAAAGTTTCTACCTCCCTAGATACTGAGGGCTTGCAATAAGCCCTTCAAGCTATTCACAGAACAAATGCTTTGCTATTTTGCCAAAGAAAGGTGGCCAGCATCTGGAGGGAATGACAAGATCTGGGCTGTGTGACAGCAGGGGACAGGACTTAGTGACCTGTCTGTCTGCTCTAGGTCTCTATTCTTCTCTGCCTTCAAGGAGAGCTTCCCTCTCTGCCTCACCCCAGTAACACATTTTCAAATACTCAGCATTTCTAAATTTCTTGCTTACCCTCAAGTGAATGTAAATCCTAACTATCTGTATAACAAGCAAAAGTATTATCCTCATTAAAACCAAATAAATTAGTAACCAACTGCAGGACAGCAACCTAAGCTCTTAGTTGTTATTTATGTTACCTTGGTGTTGTGTAGCTCAGTTGGAAACATCTACTGTATTAAGCCACTTCTATCGAACCCAGGATCTCGTGCTTTGAAGATGCTCAGCTGGGCACGCTTCCCGCCTCCACGCCCTGGACAGTCACTTGTGGGCAGCTGGGAAAACCAGTACCTGAGGAAAGAAATCAGCTCTTCAAATCCCAAAGTCCTGCTGTAGAGCTGAGGAGAGAAAAGAGGGCTCTGTCAAGAGCACCACCTATGGCGTAAGTCACCTACTAAGGAATAACAGCAGAAGACATTTCCCCCCTCTCCCCTGGCCAAAGACTGACCCCAAGGAAGGGCTGTAAATCCAGCACCTCAATTTTCAGTTTGTTTTACCAGCGATGGCACTCTCTCCTTTCTGAGCAGAAAGCGATGAACTAGGAAAAGCATTTGAGCTCCAGCCGGGAAGATGTGCTGGAGAAATCCTGCCAGGCTGAGGAGGCAGACGGCCTGTTTCTTTAAGGGAATAAAGAGATCAGTGGCTGAAAGAAGAGACCTCCTGACACTATATGGATGACATTTGCTGTATGACATTATGTGAACTTTAAGATAATTAAGTGTGAGGTCTCTGCTTGGCTTTTACGCTTCTACAGCGCGGCCATTGCTCAGGTTGCTCCTGTTGGATAGGAGGGGCACTGCCAGGGTCCCGGCCGTGCACTCACAGCCAACGACATTCATGAGCATTTTCCAGATTTCCTGCCTTAAACTAACCTGAATTTATCACCTGACAAACTCAGCAGCGAAATGTAGTTTTTATCTGTCACAGAGCAGACGGCAGGGGAAACAAAGGTTCATTACTTTCTCCCTGGGACCGGGGGATGCTCTCCGTTTCACCCACCGATTGCTGACCAACGGAGCGGTGGCTCTGCCTTCAGAGCTGACAAGGGCTGTTGCAGGCGCCATCTCATCACTGATTCGATCATGTCGAGATGAGGGAGGATGTGGCTTTGAAACCTTGAATGCCCTTCACTCTCAGCCTGCTCAGCCGCTCGGCGGCTGCCGTGCAGTGAGGGCTCTCCAGTTGTCTCCTGGATGAAACGATCTCATTAGGTGATTTCAGAGAGCCGGATGGAGCAGAGCCACCTGCTTTCTCAGAAGGACAGTCTCATCAGCTTTCCTGGAACTGATAAAGCACATGTGAAAGGGATGTCTGCATTCCCTGAAAACCTTACTTTAAAGTCGGAGTTCCAAGATTTCTTAGTTTGGACAGCAGTTAAACAGACCAGCCCTTTGCCTCCTCTCCTTTTCCCTCCTTCCCTTTCTCTCCCCTATCCCCTGGCCTTTTTGTCTCCATTATACTTCCAAACAGCATAGGGATATTTACCAGCTACCAGTATGTTTATTCTAGCATATATAAGCTAACATGGATGCACGGGTATAAACCCCTATGGGAAAATTCCACCTCTGGAATAACAGGGGATTTTTGATTTGTAGTCCACGGTGGTAAGGTTAGGAAAACACACCTTGATCCTGGAATGAAACTCTGTCTGGAGGAGTTTTGCCGACACGGCTGTGACAGTTTGCAGTGCCAGGTTAGCGTGTGCTGGTACAGCTCTTCCACCTACAAAAGCTGCTGCCCAGGTAGAAGTGCTGCCCTGAGACCCTGGGAAAGCAGACGCCCGTGCCTGCCTGCTGAGAGGCACAGGGATGGCACCTGAGGAGTGCAGCCTGGCCATCTGTATCCCGGCCTGTCCCTATGCTGCGCAGAAGGACCATTTCTGGGAATGGACGGAGGCCTCCGGTAAGAAAGACGATAGCTTTGATGATGATTTTTCTAGTGGGAGTATCGTAGTATCTACTGCCTCCAAAAGTGGGGTGATGTTACCAGCTCATTTCATACAGATCGTTATGTACCCATCTAATCTGCCTTGAAATGGTGGCCTGCCTGGTTTTGTGTTTCAGGACCATTCTCTAATCCTCCTGTCCTAAGACAAGCAGTATTAGAGCCATAACTGTAGCTATCAAATGTGGAGTGGCCTATTATCTTTTTAATAAACACCATAGACTGTTTGCTTAGCTTACAATTGACATTTTTTCATCCCGGTCCTTGCAAACATGACCTGCGTGCTGGAAAGCCGGGCTGGTTTTCTGCATTCCATTTTCCTGACGGTGGAAAGGGCAGACAGACTCAGCACTCCTCTTGTGCTATTGCTTTGTGGGGCTGGCAAATCAATTTTTTGGGGGTAGAGAAATGTGGTTGGGTAAAGCAGGGGAGAGCATGTACTTGCAGAATGAAAGTGCCATTTCATGAGGTTTTTTATCTTAATTGAATTTATAAAATTACAGTTGGTTTAATACTTTATCTTGCTTTCAAAAGCTGAAGAGTTGCTAGATAGATTATGGAAAACAGTCTCACAAGATGGCTCTTTAAGACATTCTCAGAGTTGTTACAGGAAAATATCCTTTCCTCGCAGCATCATGTTTAGTCTGTTGATTCCTCCTGTGATCTTCAGAATGGTTACTATTTAATTATTGATATTTACAACACGGCAGAAATTAAATGTGGCTGCACTTCCGCAGGTAATCTTTACATGCCTACATTCAGTGAGGAGAACATTTGTATTATGATGAGTCACAGGAACTGATTTGAAATGCTGCATGTAAACATCTACACGACCTCTATCTGCAGCCCGAAATTCTCGGCGTAAGCAGCGCTTGCTGACTGAAGCCTGCAGGGTTTATTCCGACTGTTGTTTCCCTTTGCTGACAGGCGGGGAATGGTGTGCCTGCTCCTGCTCGGCAGTGACGGTGCCTGGATCACTGCAGCGGGAGAGCTGAGACCCCTCGGTAGCACGCCTGCAGCCACAATGTCCTGCTTTCTTTTCCAGACGCATGCCTTATGGTTCCACAAACCCTCTTGGCTTTTGTGCCTTTAGATTTTGGCATCTCTTCCCTGAGGAATTTGCTCACAGCAAGAGCTCTCTGCAGGGATGGGAGAAGGGCTGCTTTCCTCCTGACAGGCATCCTCAGCCCCGGCCTTTGCTGCTGAGGTTTCTCCGGGTGCTCAAACCTCCTCGATTGTGTGCATTAGCAGCAGCACTAGGGAACAGCAGCTGAGGGCACTGAGGGGTTAAAAAGCGCAGCTATGTTGCTGTATGGGCACACATTTGGGGAAACCTCAGTGCCAGCAGCTGAGATGCTGCACCTCTTTAGTACCAGGCTCCAGGCAGGGGACCCTGAGATGAAGATGCTTTTGGTCTCCCTTCTGGCAGAGCAGGCTGGCCGTGGCTGGCGACAGGCAGCGTTCCTCTGAGCCCTGCCAGGGACGGGTTTAGCTTTTAGTAAAAGTGTGACTGAGGCACCCATCAAAAAGATCTCACATTAGGGCTCCGCAAGCTCGGTGGTCTCTCCTGTGGGCAGGGTAGTCGTACCAGGATTCTTTGCTGGTGGATGGATGAGGACCCATCCTCTAAAAAGCCTGGGGTACCAGGGCACGGTGGTTCATGCGTCAGTGGAAGTGGGCTTCCATGCAGAGCCCCAGTGACCTCCACCAATCTACTGCTCTGGGGGCTGGGTGATGAGGATTAATTGATTCATCTTGGGCCACCAGCTTTCTCAGCTGGTTACCACTCCCCGGGAAATGTTATTTTCCTCAGTCAGACTCGACTAATTGTAAGCCTTTAAGAATGGCACTTCCAAAAAAGAGGGGCCTGCTGAGTGAGTTATTAGTCATCCTTATCTGGGAGGGAAGCGACGGCTGCTCTAACAGCTTCTTTATCTCTGCAGCACCGTGTTCTCCAGAGAGGGGGCTGTGGGGACGCTGTGCGGCAGGGAGCCACCATCCACCTTCCTTCAAGGAGAGAAAGGGCAGAACAGTTTGTTTCTGAAGTGCTAGCTCTACAATCTCCAAATCACGGCTTTGTTTTTAAAAGCTATTTATTTTTAACAAGTTATGACTAATAATCCCCCCCTTTGTATTTTTCTAATGATGTCTGACACATATTTTTAATGTTTTTGGTAAATAGATGGAGCTGAGTGTTTCCCCTGATGGGTGATCCCACTCTGTGTCTGAGAGAGCTTTGCAGCAGAGTCTGAATGTATGGCAGGAGGTATCTTCACTCTGAAAGAGCGTGATCGTCTCTGTTTGTGGGCATGACAGAGCCCAGGACACGTTTGGAGGAATGTCACGGTCGAATTCACCTTGGTAGCTGCATTTTGCCCTCTGAAGCACTTCCTCTGAGGTTTTACTGTAGTTTCTCACATTCTTTCCAAACTAGTCTGTGTTGTGATTCCTTTTCTGTGGTGATGAGAAAGTCTCCAGAAACTGTATTCAACACATTATACATTACACAGATGTGCAATCCAGTGCTGGGAAATGGCTGTACCAAACCCATCTTGTCAGAAGGGGTGTCCTAAATGGGAATGTGAAAGCATGACTGTCTTCTCTCTTTAATCCTCATATAGCTCCAGGAAGAAGAAAACAGCCTTGTTCTGAACCTCTCAGCATAGTGTCACATTGTACTTCAGAGTACATGGTATATCTCTTCAATCAAACAAAGTTTTGAGTTTGGTCTGCAGTTCATAGGTTCCTTCATTGGCATTTCCTATCAATTAGCAAAATACTTGTCCTCCAGAAAAACTGGCAGTGATCTGCCTGTCCGAAGTAACAGAATTGCTGCCAAACCGTCCATCTTGTGCCTCCTTTGCATAATGCACGCTGTTGCGGCGCCTGTTTAATACAGCAGCATTGCCTAGGAAATGACATTTGGCTTTTGCCTTGACGGGTGTTTGACAGTATCTCACCACCTTTCCCATTATTTCTCCATCACAAGTTTTATCCGTAATGAGGCTGAGAATAGGGGCTGCTTTGCACTTTGCACTTGTCACTGAGATTGTCACAAATATACTTGTCGCCAGCTTCTTGGAAGGACACATCAGCACCCGGTTTACGTGGCTGTCACTGATTAGTCTTTCTAGGACAGCAGGACTCTAATCATCAGCAAAGTCCTCCGCTGCAGCGGGAAGCTGCGTCTCTGCAGAGCCCTGGTTGCTCTGTTATTTCAATTAGCTGTATTAGCCACGCAGGCATTAATGGCTCCTTCTCTGTGATCTTCAGTCCTGTTTGCTAGGACACTTGTACGATAAAAGAGTGCACCTCCCAGGTTGATAAAGTGTTTTCTTTTTTCAGGAGACATTCACATACCGAATACCTAGTATTACTTGTAAAAATAAAAATAACTTTAAATTTAATATCTGTCTTGTTTGTAGAACCTTCTATTCAAATTCTGTTTTGAAAAGTAATTTCAATTTCTTTTTCAGAAATATTCTGTTTCCTCTTCCATCAGCAGAGTTGACCTCATATGGGCACACAGAGGGGATGATGTCATTGTCAGGAGCTGAGACTAACATCAGGTTCGTAAGAGTGCTATCCTGTATGTTCATTTTCCAGTGGGAGAAAAACAGAGAAAGGTACATTAAAACCTTTTAGAAAGCAGAGCATTTACTCCAATCCCATCAAAACCCTCACTACAAGAAAGACATCAAGGTGCTAGAGCACATCCAAAGAAGAACAACAAAGCTGGTGAGGGGTCTGGAGACCACAAGTCTTATGAGGAGCAGCTGAGAGAAGTGGGGTTGTTCAGCCTAGAGGAAAGGAGGCTGAGGGGAGACCTTATTGCTCTCTACGACTACCTGAAAGGAGGTTGTAGCAAGGTGGGGTGGTCTCTTCTCCCAAATAACAAGTGATAGGACAAGAGGAAACGGCCTCAAGTTGCCAAGGAGAGGTTTAGATTGGATATTAGGAAAAATTTCTTCACCGAGAGAGTTGTCAAGCATTGGGACAGGCTGCCCAGGGAAGTGGTGGAGTCACCATCCCTGGAGGTATTTAAAAGATGCACAGATGTGGTGCTGAGCAACACGATTTAGTGGTGGACGTGGCAATGTTAGGTTAACAGCTGGAGTTAATGATCTTCAAGGTCTTTTCCAATCTAAATTATCTTATGATTTTATGAAAAGTCTTTTAATTCGGAATACATGAACTGCTTATTGATTGTACTACAGAGCTTGTAATTTTCTAAACATTACAAAAGTTTGTGAATAACTGATGATGAAAGAAATTTTGCTTCAGCATGTGCTTCTGGTTAAAGTCATACATGAAAGGGCTCGCAGCTTCTGTTATGATTTATAAAACAGGACAAAAAGTATAATAGAAAATTTATATTTACTTTGCTCAGAATTTTGTTCAGTTAAGAAGTTGCTGGGACAATACCTTTTTAATTTACACACATACAAATTTAGAGAGGTTTCCCTTTTTCATGATAGACCAGATATGTGCCATCAGGGTGACAGATAGCTAAGTCTCCTGGCTGATGCAATACTGTTTGTCAAACAAATGGCGTGGAGAGCAGGCTGCAGCAGTCTCTCCGCCAACAAAATGCCTCCTGCCAGCACCGTAGGAGGCTGACTGACGGCCCCTTCCAAACGGGGACAGTTATACAATAATAACTCTGCTCTGTGTCAGCGGTGATGCTAATGTATGCAAATGCTGCTATAATGAATCCAATTAGATTTCTCTGTATACAGAAGTATGCCAAACTACCTGTATCTTATCTCACGACAGGGGGAGAGAAGAAGACTTCAGCCTTGGAGATGTCGCCCCCGTCCCTGCTGCTGGAGTTGCTCGGCACAGGGCTGGGGTGCCAGTACGCCGCAAAACTCTCAGCTCCTGAAAAGTCCTGGCTGCTGCTGCTGCTGCCTGGGAAAGAGGGATGCTGCAGCTGAGGGAGCTCTGAGGATTCCCTTGCCCACTTTGCGAAGCTGCAGTGGGTTCAAAGGTACAGTTAGTCAAAGCCAAGGGAGAAACAGGGACCTGTGGAGCATGGTTACCTGCTTTACATTTTCAGGAGCTCACGTTCACTTTTATTGCAGAATTATAGAACAGACCATGTTGGAAGAGACCTCAGAAGGTCTTCTGGTTCAACCTTTTTATGGGAAAAGGAGCCTATTATCTAGCACCCTGGGATTGGTCCATTTTGAAAATCTCCAGTGACAGGGACTCTCCCACATCCTTGGGAAGGTTGTTCCAGCCAATTGTTGTTCTCACTGTAAAAAAATTTCTTTCTCTTATCAAAACTAGGTTATTGCTTTCTCGTGGGACAGGTAACCAGTGCATGACAAATCTCTGTCACTCTTTTTTAGTATTTTCAGTGTATTTCCTGTGCACGCTAGTGAACAGACTCTGCTGTGCAAGGAGGCTGGAGGGGAAGCTGCTAACTCAGTAGTCATGAATGAGACACTTCCAGCCATCATGAAAGGGGGTGTCATTTATTAAAGAAATTTTACTTTAGGGCCTCCTGAATATTCATAATGAGCTGGTTCCTGCTGATCAATGTTGCTGTTGTCTCGATTAATCAGCTGGTCTTGTGAAGAGTTTTAATCAGCTCCAACATTGCCAGAAACTAGCCCCGTTTCAAGTGAAGGAAATGTGACTGTCAGCAGCTGATGGGACACCCAGCTGCACATTGGGCCTGAAGCTGGATGCTTAGGGTGCTATCTAGGCAGACTCCATGAGAAGGAAAGAAGACCTACCTGTCACGGCTCTACTCTGTGTAACATCCTCCATGTAACATAACCAAACTGGTTTCTAACCAAGCAAGATGGTAATACAGATAATGCCATCGTGACAGAGCTGTTGAGAAGGATGAGCAAGAGAAGGGAGGTTGGGAAAGACAAAAAAAAAAGGATGGCTAAAAATCACGGGAGACCGTTGCCATGAGCAGTGGCTGCAGAGAAGGCAGTGGCACCATGAGCAACGTGCAGTTGGCTGGAGGGGTGGCCAGTACTAAGGGCTGGGGAAAATCTCCTGCTTTGATTTTTAGGTCACGCAGTGAAAAGTGGATAGATGCTGCAGAGAACAGAATCAGGATAGGTAAACTTCATTTAGCTGTGTTTATACCCCTGGACCTGATCCCCAGGGAACAGATTGACTTAAAATCACAAGATTTTCTGTGTAATATGTTTGTGTTCATTTTTGTTTGTCTTGCAAGCTGTGGATTCACCCAGTTTGTATGCTAAAGCTTTTCTCTGCAATGACAAGGACCACAGCTACAAGAACCATGGCTGTATGAGTTTGTCCAACTCTCCAAAATTGAATGAACCTGTGGGTCCTGCTGCAGAGAGACAGGACACACAGCCGCAGCTGTCTTGGCAGGCCAAAGCAGTTATGGGGAAGCAGCTTATTGCAGTGCGTGCACCTTTAGATGGGTGCTACAGCAGTGTTTCACGGTAAACTCCTGCTCCCCATCCCCCCAACACAGACATCAGGCTTCATCTGAGCTAATAAATTCCACCAAGAGACCGATTAGTTTCCTTGCTCAAATGGGGCGCAGCACAAATGGGATCAAGCCACCCAGGCCCAAGCTGCACTGTGCAAACCCCACTGAGATGCTGGAAACGCTTGCTCAGATCTCCACAGGTGCAGGGATTTCTGCAGTGATTCCCAGGGCATGCTGGAGCACTCCAACACCCACCAGAGGTTTGCACACCATCAGGTGGTCCTCTCTAAGCGCCCTGTGCAGATGCTGACCTGGTGGATACATTTCATAATGAAGTTTACCTTCCTTGCAGCAGCAGGGCAGCTCCATCCTGATGTCTACTTGGCCTGACTGCAGGTTTGCAGGGTACAAAACTCTCTACCTCATGTATTTCATGGCACATCTCTTCCCAGAGCTTGAGCTTCTGGGTGGCAGAGTTTATCTTCACAGGGTCAGTGGTCAGCTGAGGAGGTGAAGGAGCCTCCATCGAGTGCTGAATGCCCCTTCCAGGGCTGACTCCCCCGTCAGCGATTGGTGACAGTGAGCACTGTGTAGATGGAAGAGAGTTTTACTTTTATTTTTGAACACATGACAAAAAGAGTAGAAAAAGGAAAATGCGATATTCCTAAGGCAAAAGCACTTCTATAAGGCGTCGGTACTAAATTTCTGATAACAGGTACAGGGGTGGGAATTATAGCTGAAAGCTCCGAGCCCTGCCTTAAAGATCACTCACTGATTAGAGGAAGAGTTCTCTGCCAGGGGAGAAATCTTACCTAAACTTCCTGAAGCTCCCAAGCCATCTGCAGGTAGTAATCTTTCCTTGAACATGAGCTAAGATACAGGTTGAGTTCTTCCTTTAATAGCTTATCCCTAATATGAAATTATCTCCAGCTTTTTAAGGCCAGCAGATATATCTCCTTGCTGTTTGCAGTCAAGCATCTTTCTGTTAATCCAACAGATGGGACGTCACGGCTTATCGCTCTCGTCTGACACTGCCTCTAATGCTTTCCTGTTACTTTATTCCTATTAACCTAAATTAGCACAACTGAAGTCAGGCTGAGGCTTGTGGTAACATCCAGTCAAGCTCTTCTACCTCTCTTGCTCTAAATTCCTCCTAGATTATTTTACACTCTTTGACATACCAAGGTCCACAGCAATACTGAATATTGAAATATATTGAATAATTAAGATTATTCAGGAAGTTTATACAAGAGTGTGTGTGGTTCATGTTGCGTGTCTATTAATGCCACGCGTGGCCATTTCCTGATTTGCACATCCTGCTCGAGGCAGCACCACAGTTGTCTCATCTCAACCTTTGCCAGCTCTTCGAGGGACCGCAGGTGGGCATAACGTCTAATGGCTTACCTGTCACACGCTGGAGCACACCACTACTTCATTTTCACAAGATAGAATAATAAGGCTTCATGGTTTTAGGGCTTTGGGGTATCGCTTTTCCCTATCATGTAACCCTTGATCAACGTCACCAGGTGTTTAAAATCTTCACAGCAGGGGATCTGTTGAGTAGACACTGGCCAGTTTTCTTCACCCGGACACCTTCTCTGCTGAAGAAGGTTTCCATTTGAGTAGGAGGCACATAAGCTTTAGCAAATCTTGAAATTTGTCTCTTGTCGTCAATGTTGGAATCTGCTTCCCAGAAGAACTGGAAAGAACAGCGGCAAGAAAGGCAGATTAGCCTCACAAAATGAAGTCTGCAATTTAATATTCAGTTGCTGTTGCAGACCGTGAGTTCGTAATAGAAGTCTTTAAATGGAATTTATAAATTGCTGAGAGACAGATTTCCAAAGTGATCACTGTTACGCTTACCATCAATCTGCCAGTATAAATGACTGACCAAGGTACATGGACAGTTGGTATAAAAATCAATCTTATATCCCTTTTATTAGGCTTGGCTACACAATTCTGTCAATTTTCCACAAGAAATCAATAGCAGTAATAGCTGTCTCATTGGTGGCCATCACAGTGTCGCTAATACAGCTTCTTTGTATGGCCAAAACATTGGCTGGCCTTTTTTTTTCTTTCACAAGGACTGTCTAGGGATCTAGAAATCCCTGGGGTGAGCTAATTGTTCAAATTACATTTGGATGATTTCTTCAAAAGAAGTCCCAGCCTGCTTTATGAGGACCTGGGCTAATCTTCCAGGACCCAGTTTTGCAGCTCAGCATCTGTTTTCTTGCAGAAATAATACTCTATCTAGAGTCTGGCATTGCAATCCTCCTGAGCTTTTTCAAGGAAAGTGATGATAATATTAAGTAAATTAATTTTCCTATTTCATCTATTAAATATCCACTCAGGCCCATTAGCTAAGGCTTCTTATAAACTAAAAAAGACGAAACCAAACCTTTCTTCTCTCTGCCCAGCTGGGTTGGGCAGGGAAGCACACAGGTAGGACTGTGCAGCCTGAGCCGATTCTTGGAAGTTTGGTTTATATCCTTCAAGTAAAATACTGCCCTGCTCCGAGGGAAGAACAGCTTTTTGCCTTTTATCACCTTGCTCTTTTACAAACAGACTCTGCTAGTGCTAAATAGACTAGGATCAGTGCAGAAGAAGCATCTGTTCTCATGAAAGAGAAGTCTGAGCTCCTTCTATACGTGGTCATAGGAAAACCCAGGAGTCTCTGGCCCAGCGCAGAGATGTGCTGTCTTCACGTTTAATCTCCAAATGCTTCCACCTTGTGCTGCCTCTCAGTGATGCTGATGCTTCTGACCTCACCACACGTATGCAAACTGCTGGAGCTATTAAATAACTGCTGCGTTTTCACCCCGTGTTGGTGTGTGTCCGTGGTGACCAAAATATTTCCTTGGACTACAAGGCTATGTTATATTTTCCCAACTGTGAGTCAAGGGCAGAAGTTTCAAGCTGACTCCAGCTACTGATGAAGAAGGGTGGCCTGAGATGCTGCCTTCTCCTTTTCCCCGGCAGCTCATAAGCAGAGATGACATTAACCAAAGAGATTTATATCCTGGGAGAATGAATGCAGGAACACCCCACTGCCCTGTTTGCCTCTGCAGCTCCTGCCCATAACTATATTTGTAAGGGATTTGGACTCTGCGGTGGAGTCTTGGTATGAACAATTTCTGCAAGGGCAACAGAGCTGGAGGAGACTGGAAGCCCCCAGGAGCGGGTGTGGAGAAGCAGGACTTCTGTGTGGCTGTTCCATAGCTGCACTGGTTTCCTTTTTTCCATGTAAATGCTATGGGATGCCCGTGGTGGCTGATTCTCCTGCTTTGTTTTTGGGAAGAAAAGAGATAAGCCCAGTTTAACTGGAGCAGGAAAAAGGACAGGGTGTTGTGAAGGACAACGTACCCAACAGGAGTAACCAGAGAAGGAAAGTCATCACGGTTTGCAATTTACAGACCAGGCAGTAATTTGTAAAGCATTTGTGTATCCTTCAGTGCCAAGGTGCCAGGCAAACATGACACCCAGTCAAGACGGTGAAAACCATTAGGAAGGCAAGACACGTAGTTTTAGCAACCTTATTTAATAACAATAACAACCTCCATTTCATCCTAAGAGCTCTGAAGCTAATCCTGCTATTTTATTTCTGAGCATTCTTGACTGCGACTTTTAAAATCTCTTTGACTAATTCACTGCCTTCTATTTTGGGAAAGCCTTGAGAGGTGCTGCTAATGAAGACAAATGGAGGAAAAGGAACTTGACCCCAGAGTATGAAATTTTGCTCATTAACTTGTGCTTCCAATTGGCTGATTGATATTATTTGGATGTAGATGGGGTAATTAATGACAGGAAGTAATGCAGCAGGATATGAGTTGTGCAGAATGCACTTCAGTAAATCTACCTTTTATTATGTCTCGGCTTATTTATGTGCGCTATATTTGTTATGCCACTGCCTAATGTAGTTACCACCTTCATTCGGAATTTCCTTAAGTTAATTGTTTTCTTTATTCTTTCATGCTATTTTGGGATTTTTTTGTTTATGCTTCTGTATGTAATAATTTCCTAGTCTGTTTTTAGTAGCATGAGGATGCATTTTCATGGCCATACGGAACATTTCAGCGTGTGGAACATTTCTTACAATAGTAATTGCCATTGAAATGAACTATACTTCCTTCCGACTTCATTGGACAGGCTATTGGTTTTGCCAGTAAATTAATGGTTACAAATCTCCTATGTACTCTCACTTACATTATTTCTCTGTCCCAGAAGGAAATGAGCTAAATATGAGATTTTTTACATTTTTGAGGTGGGTGGAGGGTGAAAGGCTATGTCAGGACTTTTTTGAAATGACACATCCTCCTGGGAAGGAAATTGTCCTAGAGTTTCAGCCAAAGGATTTTAAACCAGTAAAATATCACTGTACTTTTGATTTAGCTTCTTGATGTGTGAACAATATATATCACCAAAGAAAAGATGAGCTTAAAATACTGAGTGATGTGAAATGACCCCTGGAAAGATTCTGGAAATGTTTATGCATGTGAATAATTTTACAGAAACTTACTGAGGTGGTAAGAGAATATGCCCAAGAAAAGTTATTGGCCTGAATGTTTCTTTGAAGGATTAGGTTGTTGCTATGAATATTTTTACCCGGGTCTCTCAGAGGACACTGTTTTGTATGTTTGTCTGCCCACCCAAAAACTTCTGGATCCTTTGACATAAACCTGGTACTTACACTTGAGGTCGTACAGTGAAACCTTTTATATAGTGCATGGCTCATAAAAGGAAAACATTTTAACAAAAAATTACATTCTTTTATGCAAGATGGAAAGCAGCAGATGGAAAAAAGTGCAAATTAAGAATATGAAATGAAGAGCTAATGCGTGTTTAAATGGAGTTGGTATGGTCATAGGCACAGATTCCTGGGAGGCAGACACAATGGGAGTTACAGCTTGGGGCAAGATGGTGACTGTGTGTGTGTGTACCTCTCCTGACCAAGGGGACTGAGACTGCTTATCTGCAAGTGAAATATGGGAAAATCACCTCATGTGTCCTGCAAGGAAGAGCATTCAGGTGAGCAATTATCAGACAATAGCTGATGCTCTGGAATTTCCTCTAATAACAATAACTTGGTTCCTTGCATATTCTCACAGGCATTTAAAAAGAGAGGCGGGGAGAAAGAGGTACTCCAACGACTTTGATACTCCTTATGATTTTATTTAAAAAATTGTTGAGATTTGAAAATTGAAATTGGTGTTACAGGGTTGCATTCCTGCTGAGGGTGACAGTGTGGTTCAGGCGTGTGCTGCTTTCAGATTGCAGAAGTACCTTTCCCCATGCCAGACTGCTCCATCCCGCTCACTTCAGATGTGAGCATCCGGATGTCCATGGATGATGAGCATCCTCCAAGACATCAAACTGAGATCTTAACTCCTGAAGACACCCAATGTTGGCTGCGGGGTCTTTGCTAAATACAGAGTGATTGAGTCATGATACTGTTCAGTGTGCTGTACCTAGACACAGCATTGGTTTGTTATCTTGGATCACTATGCAGTGAAAGTAGTGCAGTGTTTGTATTTCACCCCAAAGCTGTCTGCATTCTTCACTTTTTATGAATGAAACCAGTTAGGAAGAAAATTCTCTCTTTGAAATCATTTATTGGAATGTCCTTGGAATAGTTCACTTACTGGCTCAGCAAGGGATCTTTAAGTGATCTTGTTCTTTCGCTTGCTTCAAAGAGCTAATAACCCCATTTAAAATTCATAATATAATACCCTAATAATGAATGTTATTCCATGTGGGCAATTTTTATGAGTTATTAACAACCTGAAGTGAAAGATCATCTTGCTGGAAATATATAATATAGCCAAGAAAAAACCCACAACCTCTCACCCACTCCAGTGAGAACTGCAGAAAGGAAAAAGCAGACTTTTGTCATTCAGAATTTACTGAAAACATGTTGAATGTTTATTTGAAATGAGTGGAATGGCCAGCCAGCTGGCAGCCTTCTGAAAGTCTGTGTATCTCCTCTCAGCAGATGGTGCACACAGAACCTGAACACAAACCCTCCTCCTTTTGTCTTAGGTGCTTAAGAATCATAGAATCATAGAATGGTTAGAGCCAGAAAGGACCTTAACGCCCATGTAGTTCCAAACCCCCTGCCCTGGGCAGGGACACCTCCCACCAGACCAGGTTGCTCAAAGCCCCATCCAGCCTGGTCTTGAACACCTCCAGGGATGGGGCACCCACAACTTCTCTGGGCAACCTGTTCCTGTGTCTCACCACCCTCACAGTAAAGTATTTCTTCCTGATCTATGCCAATTCTCCCTTCTTCCAGTTTAAAACCATTACCCCTCATCCTGTCATTACACTCCCTGATAAAGAGTCCCCCCCCATCTCTCCTGTAGGCCCCCTTCAAGTACTGGAAGGCTGCTATAAAGTCTCCCCGAAGCCTTCTCTTCTCCAGGCTGAAAAACCCCAGGTCTCTCAGCCCGTCATCATAGCAGAGGTGCTCCAGCCCTCTGATCACCTTTGTAATCCTCCACCGGACCGGTTCCAACAGGTCCATGTTCTTCCTCTGCTGAGGACTCCAGAGCTGGATGCAGTACTCCAGGTGGGGTCTCACCAGACCAGAGAGGCAGAATCACCTCCTTCAACCTGCTGGCCACGCTTCTTTTGATGCAGCCCAGGATGCAGTTGGCTTTCTGTGCCAACTGTATTTGTGCTTGAAGGCATAACTGCAGGCTGCTGTGTGACCACTGCCGCTGCTTTCGAGGAACTAGTTAGAGGAGGAAGCATTTTAAGGTGGGCAAGAGACCACTTAAAAAATGTTATATGAAACATTTTATTTTTCCTGTTGAAATAGGCCTAGAGTTGATCTTTATGTCCCAGAACTAAAAAAAATAAAGAGAATAATAATCCCTCTGGTAGTATTATGTAGACTTTGTTGTCTCTTCCAGTCTCTGCTGCTCTTCCCCACCCTTCTAGAGTACCCATCTTTGCCCTTCCCCACAGCTGCTCTGCCATGATCTGCCCACATTTATTTTCTGTAACTCAAATTCATCCCATCTCATTTGAATCAGAACTTTTATCTTCTTACTTTGTTTAACTTTTTACTGTCTCTCCATTTCTTCGCTAATGATTATTTATGAATTAAATTATGCACTTTACAGCTTATATGAAAATAATAAATTTCTGGGGAAATTACTGCAATAAACTGTCTGAGTCATAAGCCCTAAAAATTGCAGGGAAACTTCCAAAACGTTTCACTGTAAAGGCACCACAACCTGGGAGCACGAAGTTCCCATGACTAACCGATCTCATTAGTCCATCAGTCCGTGGATGTAAAGACTATAGTTAAAAGTAACTTTGTGGCATTTCTGACTTTTTGTTGATAATTGGCCACTCTTAAGGGTGGGATTAGCTGGGCTGCCAGTTTTTCTAATCAGAAAATGCCTGTAATCAACCTGACCTCACCAGCACTCGTTATGCCGGCACAGGAGTCCGAGAGTGAGGAGGGAAGACAGTGATTCCCCGAGAACTGAGGCCACTGCTCTGCCACCGACTCCAGCGCTCACTCGTGTCAAAAACTGGACTAGGTAATGGAGCTCCCCCTAATGTTGTTTCTATATCATACATCCCCCGGGCTGCCGGCTCCTGCAGCCCCTGGCCGGGGAGGCCAGCCCAGCCCAGACTGGGTGGCCAAGTGGGTGCTGCTGTGGGCGCCCCACGTACTTGCCCACACCCACGCAGGCTTTGCCCGCCGAGCCCCCGCATCTCTAGGGACGGATGCTCAGGGTTCCGCACCCGAATGAGGAGCCTTTGTTACCCCACCCCAAAGGTGTTAGCTGGTTCCTCTCTTAAGGCTGGGCCATTTAAGAGTTTATTCCTGCTACAAACCTCCTAGGAAAAGCTCTTCTTAGCTCTTCAGGTCGCTAACTCCAAAGCAGGGACAAAGTGAAATCTATGTTTCTAGCTTAACTTTAAGGATTAAAGGCAAATTTCACTCACTGACATGCCAGAGGATTGCCTTTTACTGCGGCAGTTCCCAGGGTATTGGCTCAGGTAGAATTATTCCCCTGCTCTGTTAGGCATTGGCTACAGCTGTATGAAATCTTTCTTTAATCAGCCTTGAGGATCTCAGGCATGATGGCTGTTTTTATTATAGTCAGAGATCCTTGTGGCAGACCCTGGGAATTATGTAGTAAAGAGAAGCTTTTTTTTTTCTTTTTTCTCTTTTTAAACCTGCTTCCACAAGAAGAAATGGAAAGCTTGTTGTTGGAGAGTAAAATCCACCCTATTTTAAACATACTCAAGCATATCATCTCTGAAGCCCAATGAAAAGCTCTGAAGTGCACAAGCCTTTCACAGATAAAGATTATCGTATGAAACATCAATAGGTAAGTGTTATCATATCGAATATTCCTGTTTCTATTCAGAGGCCCAGAAGCCTGCAAAAGTCTGTAAGCTATACAGGACATGGATGTATTTCAGAAATTACTGTGACTTGGAGGGGGTGGGATTCTAGATGAGGTTTGTGGCTGGGTTAGGTAAATGGTCTGCTGGCAGAGCTTGATCTGAAATATTGTCATGTCCTGAGAAATACTGCGGAGACTTTAAGGAAAGCCCCAAAGAAATGGCTCAGGGCAGGAGCGCTAGACAGCATCCCAGTGTCACCACTGCATCAAAGCCCCTTGTAGGTAAAAGCAGCTGGAATAGACACAAGGCAAAAAAAATCTCCCCTCCCCTCACCCCTTTGAGTTCTGACCTTGACAACACACCCAAATGCTCTAAAAAAGTGGTAGATGGCGCAGGTACAGCATGTAAAGATCGGAGTATTGTCTATCACCCTTCACTCAGGCACAGTGCGTTGACAGAAACCAAGAGGGGAAATAAAGCCACTGAGGGAACTGCAGGTGTCAGCTCTGGTTGGCCATCAGGAAGACAATACACCTTTGAGATGGGATGCTCTCAGGCTCATGTACTGCAATCCGCCTACCAGGACAAAGCATCGCAGCTGTAGAAAGAGCACAACAGATTCTTAGCATTAATGGCCTGAGTAGATATAGAATCATTTAGGTTGGAAAGACCTTAAAGATCATTACGTCCAACCCAGCACTGCCAAGTCCACCATTAAACCATGTCCCTAAGCGCCACATCTACGTGTCTTTTAAATACCTCCAGGTATGGTCACACAATCACCTCCTTGAATTAAAAGACTTTTCATAGAATCAAAGAATAATGATCTTCAAGGTCTTTTCCAACCTAAATTAAGTCCAACTGTTAACCTAACACTACCACATCCACCACTAAACCATGTCCCTCAGCACCACATCTGTGCATCTTTTAAATACCTCCAGGGATGGTGACTCCACCGCTTCCCTTGGCAGCCTGTCCCAATGCTTTACAACCCTCTTGGTGAAGAAATTTTTCCTAATATCCAATATAAACCTCCCCTGCCACAACTTGAGGCTGCTTCCTTTTGTCCTATCGCTTGTTATTTGGGAGAAGAGACTGACTGCCACCTTGCTACAGCCTCCTTTCAGGTAGTTGTAGAGAGCCATAAGGTCTCCCCTCAGCCTCCTTTTCTCCAGGCTGAACAACCCCGGTTCCCTCAGTGACTCCTCATAAGACTTGTGCTCTAGACCCTTCACCAGCTTTGTTGCCCTTCTCTGGACATGCTCCTCCATGTCTTTCTTGTAGTGAGGGACCCAAAACTGAACATAGTATTTGAGGTGGGGCCTCACCGGTGCTGAGTGCAGGGGGATGATACCTCCCCTAGGCCTGCAGGCCACACTGTTTCTGATACAGGCCAGGATGCTGTTGGCCTTCTTGGCAACTTGGGCACACTGCTGGCTTATATTCATCTGGCAGTTGACCAATATCCCCAGGTCCTTTTTCGCCAGGCAGCTCTCCAGCCACTCTTCCCCAGGCCTGTAGCGCTGCATGGGGTTGTTGTGACCCAAGTGTAGGACCAGGTACTTGGCCTTGTTGAATCTCATACCATTGGCCTCGGCCCATTGATCCAGCCTGTCCAGCTCCCTCTGTAGAGCTTTCCTACCCTCAGGCAGGTCAACACTCCCACCCAACTTGACGTTGGCAGCAAACTGACTGAGGGTGCACTTGATCCTCTCGTCCAGATCACTGATAAAGATATTAAACAGAACCGGCTCCAGTACTGAGCCCTGGGGGACACCACCTGTGACCAGTTGCCAACTGCATTTGAATCCATTCATCACCACCCTCTGGGCCTGGCCCTTCAGACAGTTTTTTACCCAGTGAAGAGTACACCTGGCCAAGCCACGAGCAGCCAGTTTCTTCAGGAGAACACTGTGGGAAATGGTGTCAAAGGTTTTTCTAAAGTCTAGGTAGATAACACCCAGCACTGACAGCCTATATAAGGCTATTTGAACTACTGAAAGAAGGGGACCAGACAAGTTTTAGAAAGACTTATTTGACTTTGTGTGACTTGAGAGCAAAACTTGAACCAAAGCTAGAAATGAAGGAACCGTGGGTGAAAGAATAGGTGTTGCTAATTCTCTTGGATTTATCTAAAAAGTGATATTTCAGCATTTATAGTTCTTTCAGATTAATATCTAAACTAGTTTTAAAAAGTAGAAAAGACTCTGGTGAGATTTGTAATAAACATCAGTGCAAAAGTTCACATTGTGACCTTAACATACTTTCTGTGTGTCTCTGCATGTCTGTTGGATGGACAGCCGTCTCCAATAGGTCTTACCTATCGCTCAGAGCAAATTCTTACCATTCATTTCACTGTGTTGCCCTTTGGGGCCTCCTTATTTCCTACAGTATGGGCAAGAGCCACAAAGTTATTGTAACGAAATTACAGGCTTAACATTAGTTGCAACCTTTGCCATAGGAAAAACTTGGGCAGGACTCTCAGAAAAAACTGCCACAGGCAGCCAGCTTCTCATTAGAGGAAAAATCTGGCCAAATGTGATTTTTTTATGGACAAGGTTGACACTTTGGCCTGAGGATAGATGCAAAAGGTGTGAATAAATCAAAGGGTAAAATAACTACTGTAAAATCTTTTCTTGCAAACATTACACCAGGGATCCCAAATATTACTTTTCCCTAATGCTTACATTTTTCATCTGTTGGAGTTTTTTTCAGTGTGATCTAATGCTGCAAATCCTGAAAGGTCACTGGTTGTAGGTGGATTTATATCCTTCTGTTATTTCAAATAGAAATACAGCACTGAACTTTGTGTGTTTGGCCCTTTATATGTCTTCAGGAAATTCTAGAAATGAAATACTGATGGATAACACAAATACTGTAATTAACCCCTGCTATTTCAGGGAGAAAGAAAACTGCTAGTAAAAATATAAACTTTATAAAAGTATAAACTTTACTGGGCTAATGAGCAGACTAAAAGAAAGGGAAATGCTTCAGTAAAGCAGGGTTAGTGGGTTAGTATGAGAAATCTTGCAGGGACAGAGATCCTGAGGGACCTGAGGAGAGAACAAAAAGATGGTCAGAGTTCTAGAAAATATGACCCAAGAAAAAAAGATTGCAATCCCTGTGGTAGCTCATTTCCAAGAAGGGAAGGCTGAAAGTGTATGTGTGCAAACTCTAAATGGTACCTGTAAAAAGAAAGGAGTTAATAGTTCACCATGTCCACTGTGTTGGCAGAAGAAAAATAGGCTGACCTTGCAACAGGGATAAGCAAGGACAGGGAGAAAGGCTAGTGGGGCTGTGGTCAGGTTGCTTGGGAAGGCTGTGGGAGCTTCACCACTAAGGAATTTTGAGAAATTATTTCATCCTAGAACAAGAAGCACACTCTCAGTGTGCATTTTAGTGGCAAAAGTGAGTGACTGAAAATGGCAGGGCAAGGTTTTAGGGAAGTGATGATTTTCAAAACTGACATAGAGGTACAGACATGGAAAAAAGAGATAAACCGGGTGCCAAAACCTCTGGGCTAGACAAAATTGTTTGGCACTAAAAGCAGGGATGAATAAGAAATCTTGGAGCACGAGTCTTTTTCCAATGCTATAACTCACCAGGATCTAGAGAGCTGTGCACTAATTTTAACAGTGTTTGCAATCTGGTATTCCTTGATGTTGAAAGAAAATTTCCTGTGAAACAGAATGAGCTAACAGGGCCCTTCTGCATCTGGGATAAAAAGGAAGGGAGAAGCAGTACAGAAAAGATTAAAAGTGATGTGGGGAAAGCTATGAAAGGCACCAGGAAACCCAGCAAAGACTAGACTATGCAAATGCAGACCAGATGTAAAATGAGAAGCCGGGGCACGAAAGACGGCAGGTGTTGCACAGAGATGAATAGTTCCTGCGAAGATTAAGAGTGGCCGCTGCCTATGAAAAGAAAAAAAAAGAGAAAAAAGAGAAAGGAAAAAAAAAAAAGCTTGGAAAGCTGCAGAGGGAATAGCAGGGTGCTGGTGAATTCTAAAGATGTGGGAAATGAATATGAAATGACATGGAAAGAAAGTCAATGGAGAATATAACCAAGAGAAAAAGGTATGAGAGAGAAAAGGAAGAACTATGAGATTTTAAACCTTTGCTACCCTATGTTATCGCTTCCCAACAAAAAGTGCTAATACCAGGGTGCTGCCACCAGAATCAACAGAAGAAAGAAGTGAGACAGCAAAGATGGAAGAGCATGTGGAATTTATGGAAGATTTGAAGGAGTGTTCAGATGACAAGAAATGGAAGCCGGTAAGAGGTGGTGGACTGGCCAAACTGAATGCGGGAAAGGGATCAAAGAGGAAACACCCAAGAGTTGGCTGCAAATGCGAATGTGAAGAGGGAGAGAGAGAGAGCATGTCTGGTTAGAGAGGTCTGGCTCAGCTTGAAATGGCTGAATCTATGGGTTGAAAATAGGAAAGACAGGAGCAAAGTCAGACGAGAGTTGTAAGCTGTGTCTGCAAAATGCCCCAGGGAGCACTGAGGGGCTGACTGGCCCCGGTGCAGCTTGCACCGATAGCGCTCAGTGCTTTCAGACCACTGAAGAGGGTGGCTGTGTCTAGAAAGCCTGTTGGGAATGGTCCCAGCTTGGCATTAATGCCCAAGCACTGCCGTGGAGGTGGTGCTGGGCAAGGCCAGCAGCCTCCCAGGGTCTGCACTGCCTGTGCAGGCTGGAGCTGCTGCTCAGGACCATGCCCTGGCTCCCCCTGTCACAGATGGCCCCCCACAGGGGCCAAAACCCCAAGGGGTGGGGAAGATTAAAGGGCTCTGGGGGGTGTTCTACCATCACTACTGATAGGACCACGCCAACTTCCGCATCCTGATTCAAAATGAGGTAGCTTGAAGCAGAGTATGTTAAGCTGCTGAGTGGGGTCATGAGTTAAAATCCTGATCAGGTAAATACAGCATCATCACGCCGCTGCCAAAACCAGAGGTAATCATTTCAGCTAACAGGAAGATGCAGAATTGAGTCTAACTGGCATAAGTGTAAAATATATGCATAATGCGTATTCGTGGGGTAGCAGAAATGAAAATAGACTTGCTATCATTCCACATTGCTAAACATGGAGCTTATCTTCTGTTTGCAATAGGAATTTATCAAGTCTGATGGCCTAGAGCAAAGTGGCAGGTGAACATCTGCCGCGTAGTGAACAGCGGTGGGAAGCCCAGGGGAGCTGGCTAGCAGCTACACACATCTGTGGGGCTCACAGGGTGCAGAAAAAATAAAAAGACTGCAAGGTTCAGTCAGAATATGTGCCCTGAACCTCAGCTGGCTTAACCCTTACCTCTCAGCACTGCAGTCTGTGTTACAGCCAGCAGGCGCCAGTCCTGGGTGTAATGGGAACACTGAAAGGGCTGTTCCACTTGTCTTGTCCCCTGCTCCTTCCCAGCTGTGAGAGCCACCTGCACCTTCCTCTTCTTGTCCTCACAAACAGTTGTTGTGACATTGCCTCAGCTGAGCACTGCAGTCTCTCAGGGTTAAAAACGCAGGTGGGATAAAGGGGTTGGAGTAGAAAAGGGAGAAAAGGGACACGGTTAGGACAGTGCCATAGGGCTTGAAGTGTGTCGATGTATGCATGCGTATACACACATAGATGAATATACAGGAGTGCAATGAAGGAGATGCGAGCAGAGAACTTAATTAGAGGGTCAGAGCTATTAAACAGAATATGAAGACAAGGGAAGGAAGGGGATTTGTTTTTCGATGTTGGATTATTTTTGCAGCATTTGATAGTTTAATGGAGGTACCTACTGTGTTTGGTATGTGGCATTTCATCTGTACAAAACCTTGTCATTCACAGCAAAGGAAAAGGCAGTAGGAGATACACCCGCAGCACCGCTCCCAGATGTCAGTCGTGGGGTGTTTTCCTTCCCCCTTTAACAGTGCCTGGGTCTCAGGCAGACCCGGGTGAACCCCAGCCAACAGTACCAGATCCTGTGCTTGGGTCAGACTGGGGCTGCTGGGACATACGGTCCTGAAAGACAGATCCCTCCTGGCTGAGCCTGTGGGATGTTGAAAGGTAACCCTGACACTGGGACCATTACATACACGATCATACCTGCAGAGAGCGGGTATGGTGGGCTTTAAGCAGATGATGTGAATTGTACCCAACAGGTCCATCAGAATTTTTTCATTTGGGCAGAGGTGGGGAAAGGAGCCTCCTAATGCCTTAAATGGCAGAGATGGTGGGACCCGAGCCAGCCGAGTGCTTCATTTCTGTGGAGCATAAGCTGCAGTGCTGTGCAGGCTCCGAAAACATACTTCCTTTCTCTTCCCATTTGTAGCGTAATGGAGCCCTGAAGCCAGCTTGCCTTCATTCTTCAATCTTCATTTCTTGTGATTGTTTCTATACGGCCTTTGTGGAGATTAAAGTGCCAAAGTTACGGAATGGTTTTTTTCTGGAGTTAGGAGGAAATCTATTACGGCTGATTTTAGCTTTAGGGAAAGAATGAACTCACCAAGTATCGCGGCTGATTTTTATAGAGAAACGTTTCTTCACAAACTAATTGAGCATATTTAATTAAAAAAAGCAGTAAACCCCCTTAAGTACAATATTTCTGCCTTAAATAAAATTACAGAAATTCAGATGGAATGGCTGGAAGAGGAAAAAATTATCAAGTCTCATATTTGATTTGCCTTCTTGCTTCTTGTTGGCTCACTGAGCACATTCACTTTTTCATCAAAATGGTCACCAGAATTTTGTTCTGCTCTGTTTGTTGCAGAGCGTCACAGAGACTGCAGATCTTAGGAAAAATCTATTCTCCCTCCTTCTCCCCATGTGTTAAACTGCCATCTTGTAAAATGAACTAACCTTGCAATTTGGTATTAAAATAAACCGCTATACGAGTCATTTTTACAGCAGGAACAAAATTTACGAAATGAATGCCGATACACCCACACAAATACACATACATGCACACACTCCCACACACAGCCATCCAAAGTGAATACTGAGTTCCAGCTTCTGTATAAATTTGATCTGGGGCGTGCTCCTTTCGGATGTGGAAATCTGTAGGTTTTGTGGAAGATGCCTTAGAACCGTGCGCAGGGCAGCGGTAACACATTTGCAGAAGGGCAGTATAAATAGCAGATCTGAGATAAGATGGCTGATAAGTTCTGGCTTATCAAACAGAAGATGCCTGTTTGTGGAAGAGAACGGATGCTTTGCATATCTTTTAACATAACTCTCTGAGATAAGTGAGGAAAAAAAGTAAAATGTTGTGAATTGCCCAACTCTAAAGAGTCCAAGTCTCACTTTCCAAAAATATCTTTAACTAAGGCATCATGATTCAAAAGAATCAGTGGTGCATAGGCTCCTTACACTTGCTGAAAATATTAGCTGCAAACAACTGATGCTGAGAGCAAAGCTGAGGGTTATGTGTCTTCTAATCACAGCACAGTAAAGCTAGGAGACATTATCTTGCAAGTAAGCAAAAAAAGACATTGACCTGAACTGTCCTCAGCATAGTTATATGTGAAGGGTGCCTGTTCTCCACAAACCCTGTCCAGCAGCATGGGATGGATGTACTTGAGCTGTCTTTACAATATTATCCAGCTGCTCTTTCAATCTACATAACTTGCACTAAGGGCAGACAGAGTGAGGGACTTAGGATTTACGGTGCTGAGAGCTATATTATCCATATCTTCCCCTCTCTTCCATTAAATATTTTCAAGGAACATCAGTCCAGTGCAGAACTTGATGGTGTGTCTCTTTTGCCAATGTATGCTAAAATACCAACTCGCCCAAGAATTGATGTGCTTCTTGATCCTCACTGTGTTCCAGAAAGAAAACTATGAAGTAGGTCACTTTTTAAACTGATTTCTCTCCTGACTCACCTGCACCAAATGACTAAAGGCAAAGAAGCCCTACCAGTGTGTCCTTTTGTCTCTTTTTGACTCTATTATTTGAGTTGCCTTAGTAATGGAACTGAGATAATCCTAGAATCATAGAATTGTCTAGGTTGGAAGGGACCTTTAAGACCATCTAGTCCAACCATCAACCTAACTCTGATAAAAAAAAAAACTACCCATCACTAAACAATGTCACAAAGCACTCTGTCAATCCGTCTTTTAAGTACCTCCAGGGATGGTGCCTCAACCACTTCCCTGGGCAGCCCATTCCAAGGCTTAATAACCCTTCCAGTGTAAAAATTTTTCCTAATATCCAACCTGAACCTCCCCTGGTGCAACTTGAGGCCATTTCCCCTCGTCCTGTCACCTGTGACTTGGGAGAAGAGACCGACCCCCACAAATGAATGCAAAAGTTGAACCACTGACTATAATATATTTTAGGGAGAGGAGCTACAGAACGAGATTAGGTACAGAAAACCTGTTCTCCTTCTTTTCTGTTTCCGTGAAGTAGTTCATTTTTTTTTCTCATGGGAAATCATCTCTCTTTTTGGAGAAGGTAAATGGAAATGTTCCTCTGAAATAGCTTTGCTCTTGACAATAATGGTTGAATCCTCCCTCTACCTCAGTATTAGCGTCCAATCTTTTTGGAAGCCACTGATTTGTAGAATCAGTGGGGAACAAGCACCTTCTCCTGAGTGTCATCCTTGCTTGGTTGAACCATAGATTCAAGTGTCTCCAATTTTACAGAAACGTACAGAAATTCTCTTCAGCTCTTGAGATGACATTCATTTTGAAGAGGATTCTAGTGAAATGCTGGATCCGCTGAAGAGATTTCTTCATCTATAGGGATTCTTTTCTGAGTTCAAAGACCAAAAGCTCTTATCCCTGCAAGACATCTTCACCACCTCTATGAGGGATGTAGCTCTGTGCGTTGTTACTCACCACGGGTCCTAGTGAGCAGTCATCCACACCAGGAAATATGAACGCCACAGCTGCAAATAAAGGGCATTAGTGATGACAGTCTCAGCAGAGACTTGAAAGTGTACTTGCCAGTCTGCTCCTCTCCATTGTCTGCCTTAGTTCTTCATGTTCTGCCTCCTTCTTCGGCGCCAGAGGACTCCTGAGCCTGGATGAACCCTGCAGATTTCCCACCCCAGCACTGCCGTGGTAAATGGCTGTGTAATCTTGCTTGTCTGCTGTTCTTGCTTTATAGGTTTTGTATGACTACTGAAGACTTTGCCCTAGGGTTATCCAGCCTTGTGTCCTCTTGCCCATTAAAACTGCTTTTGTAAATTAAAAAAATGGGTGTTTTGGAGCTTTGTACACATGACAAGAGGCTGCATTATTATTTATTTATTTATATTTTTTTTCTTCACTGTACTGCATTCCAACACATTACCTTTCTCCTCCAGAGTGTAGTCTGGCTGACGTATAGTTAAACAGAGCCTCTATTTTGACAAGTTATTAAAAAAAAAAAAAGACCCAGAAACTGAAATTTCCTTGGCTCCTCTTTCTCTTTCCCTCCCTGATATCATTGGTATTTCCCTCTCATTCACTGGTAACAGAACTGAGAGTATATTCCACCTCTGACTTCACTGTTGAATGTGGCATGGGGCAGAAGGGCAGGAGCGGAGAGAGGGTAATCTTTTTTTTAGGAAATCTGGTTTTTCCAAGAAGTAAAATAAAAAGGAGCATCTTAAGTGAGAATTTATTTTGAATATGGTATCAGCATGGAAGCAAGATCTGCCTCAGAACTCAAGCTCCACGATCAGTAGCTTCTTCTATTCTTGTTTCAAGCGGACAGGTCTGCATCAAACAGCAGGGCTGTTAAAAGGCTAATACCCACTGAACAGCACAGCATAAAGCAGCCATTTCCAAACAGAACTTACTCTGAGGTTGTGATTTAGCTCCCAATTAATTCAAATGATTCCTCCCTTTGAAGTTTATTTTCATTAGCTGACATCTGCAGATTCTCAGAACAAAATGTAACAGGATGTAGGTTTTTGAAACATTTTAATAGGAACTCTGGATTTTGCCTTCTGTATGTAAGGCGAGTGGGCAAACACTTATCTCTATAAATTCATATAATTTCATTGGCTTCAGTAAAGATATGCTAATCTACATCAGATGACAATTTGTTCTATTTTAAGTAACTGAAAGCAAATACAAGATGACTTTAGTTTTGAAATGTAGTTGAAAAAAGTAATTGGTAGAATAATTGGGAGGAAGAATATTGAATCCAGACATATAGATATATGCAAAATAGCTACCATGCCATCATACTGCAAGTCACACCTTTGAAAATTCAAGAAAGTTTACAATGCCTTAAATCCCAAGCAGTGAAGAAAACAACAGATAGCATTTTACTGCTGTACAGGCAGGATTAGCATAGGAGGGTAAGACTTTGGCAGGACAGTGTGCATTCACGATTTATTGCTTGATGAAAGAATTAGTTTTGTTGAGATATTGTTGGAAATACTATGAATGTTATGCTTGCCACAGGGGAACAAAAAAACCCACCTTGTCCTGTGCTCTTCTCCAGCAGATTCTTCTTCCCTGATAGTAATGAAGGATGTATATTAAGCTGTTAAAAAGCAGTGTATTGATTTGGATGCTCATTGGAATCAGCTGCTTCATTAGTCACAAGAAACTTGGCTACTACATGTAACATGTCCTTGGTGAGATTTAATTTTCTTGATGCTTCTAATTTTTTTAAAACGTTATTTTTCAGGTGATTCCTCCTTTATCTTGTCTTAGTGCATTTACCTTTTATTCCTTTCTTGCCTGCTCCATTCTGGCCCTGACCAGCTGCCAGTCTGCTGTTGGGCTGTCTTCTCAAAGTCGTGGTTTTGAAGCTCTTTTTGAGAAGGGCTTCTATCTCTCCCTTGGTGCAGAAATGTTCTAGGTGCTGGCTATTAACCCAAGGGTGAGCAATAGCACCACCTCTAGCTGGGCTTTAGCGACATCCATTAACCTCTACCCAAACACGACTTCAGTGGCTAAGCACAAGAAGTGCTTTCACCCTCTGAAGGAGAAGCTGCGGTTAAATGCTGTTCTGGCTGCAGCTAAAACAGATGAGAAGGGGAACGAGCCCTCTTCCTCCTCTTCCTCCTCTTCCACCACATGTGTCACTGCTTTGCCCGGGATGGCTGAGGAGCCAAGCTCAGCTGTCCATCCTGCTGCACACGCTAGGGATTTAGGGTAGCTTTTAGGCTTCCTAACACAGTGACTGAAACACTATCTCCTTTTGGATACAGCACCGAGTCTTCTTCTACCGCTGTTAGGGGTGTTGCCCCCTTAATGTCCTTATTTAGCGCAGAATTTACACTGGAAATTACGGAGGAGGGGGATTCACTCTGTGAAGGCAGCTCGGGTACTGTGGTACCATTTGCTGTACTCTGCCTTAATTGTCACACAGGTTTCTGCTTTACTTTTAATTTGAAATAAAGAAACTGATGGAAACTGGCCCAGGGATCTGGCTGCTCCTGATGTGTGTTCTGAGCGGCAGTTTTGCCCTCCTTAGCACGACTGCATTACGCTGCGTGTCCTTGCAACAGAGTCTGAAGGCACCCACCGCTCTCAGGTCTGTGCGCAGCATCTCCCGGCGTTCAAACCACTTCTGTTAAGTGCTGGTTCAAATGGTTCAAACCATTCTGTAAAGGAGAATGGACTGTGTTTGCCACCTTAATGTCAGCATCCCCTTATCTTTTCCCAACAGCGAGTAAACTTACAAAACTTTTGAATAGTATTTATTTAACATTGAGTCTGCACCTGCATATTAGATACATCTGCATATCAGATGCAAATTCTCCATAAAAAATTAGGAGTCAAAGCCATCCATATGTTGTCTGACAGACAATTTTCTCCTAATTTAGAGTAACATTTTCTGTTGGAGATGAGATGTGATCTTTCAAACATGTACTACCAGTTGCCATTTCAAGTGTTTGGGAGGAAGATTCTACAGTTGGAAAAAAATCATACTGAGTATTTTCAGAAAGAGAGAAGAGAGAGATTATAAAGAAGCTCATGAAATAATTATCACTGAGAAGAATCAGAAAAGAACTACTAATCTACCTTTTAGTAATTACCTAGAAAATAATAAATTAACATTAGCCAATGTGGGGTGGTCTGGAAAACTCCATATTTAACAAAATGAATTTTCTTCTTTGACTCATAACTGACCCCGTGGACAGTGACGAAGCAGTAGATGGGCTATATGCCTGCATCAGCAACTTTCATTACATACTTAGCATGAGGTTCTCATCAGTAAGCTAAGGAGATGTTGTGTGGGTGGGTCACGAGTGGGTAAGCAATTGCCTCTGAAGTCATTCTCAAAAATAAAGTATAAGTTGTGTACTATCAAACCAGGAGGATGTTTCAAATAGATTTCTTGAAGAGTTCTGATCTCAGCTACACCCTATTAAATAGGTTAATGAGCAAATTGGATAAGGAAATAAAAGGTCATAAAATTAGCAAATGACTACAAGAAACAAGGAGATAGTTAAAAGCATTTCGAAGAACAGAATAGGAACTAAAGATAATCTTGAAAGATCAGAGAGATGGCCTAAAATCAGTAGGGGAAAAATTCAACAAAGACAAGTGCAAAGTACTACCCAGAGGAAGCAGAGCTGAAATCCTCAAATAAAAATAGATAATGGATGACTAGGAAGCAATATGTTTTGAAAGGTTATGAGGATTACATAGCATTACAGACTCAAGTAGTGGTCAATACTGTGGTGAAGGTGAAAAAGGCAATGTGGGGTGTATTAAAAGAGAATTTTACATAGCAGGAGGCCTTGTCTGGGACACCAAGAGAAACAGGCTAACAAAACGGACAGTCAAGAAGAGAACAGCAGGACCAACAACAGTTTTAGAAAGCATAGCCTGTAAAGAAATTTGATTCATTTAGCCCAGAGAAAGCCCCCTCCACTGTTCCCTGTCCATTGGGTAGGGAGGCAGCAGCCCACCCTCCAGTTGTTTTGGGGTATATTTAGACTTATTGGCCAATATGGGCGGCCAAATGAAAGACCAGAGAAACCGTGTAACTCTCGCACTCACTCTGCAGCCTTTCCCCCGGCACGAAAATGGACGTGGGTTGCTTTCTTTGATCCAGCTGTGAGCCTCACAACATCTGTAGGAGCTTGCAGAAACTCTGAGACCTTCGCACTGCTGTCAAACTCAGCTGAAATGAACTCATGGGATCAGAAGTTATTGGCAGGCAGAGAGGACTCATCCGACAGACAAAAAATATGACTACAAGAACATTTACTCTCTTGGTAATCAAGCTAAAAGTAAGAGTATTTTTATTTTAAACACATTTTATTTTTCCTGTATTTTTGAATACCATAGGCAATGATTTTGATAATTGGGTTTTTTTTCTGTTTTGTGAGAAAAAGACAACACACCATTCTCAAAGTTTTAGCACTTACTCTTAGTATACTGTGTATATCACCTAATTAGCTCAGGACAAAAATTAATAAATAACTGAGTCTTTAATCACATTTCACAGTGACAACAGTGTTTTTTTCACAGAATCACAGAAGGATATCGGGTTGGAAGAGACCTCTGGAGATCATCTAGTCCAACCCCTCTGCCAAAGCAGATCCACCCAGAGCAGGTTGCACATGAACGTGTCCAGGTGGGTTTTGAATGTCTCCAGAGATGGAGACCACCACCTCCTTTCAAATAGTTCAGATGAACCAAGATCTTTTTGTACAGGCCATATTTGGAGAAAGTAGGTTATTCTTCCTCTAGTCTGTTAAAAACTGCTAACATTTTGCACTGCTGTTTTTTCTAGACTGTAATTAGACTCAGGTTGAGCTCATGGAACACCGAAATGCAGACTTCTAGCCTACAATCCATAACACAATCATCCCAGATCTTTCGTGTACAGGTACTTTGCAGGCAGTGCTTGTGATAGTTGTAACACCTCACAAATACGCAGGACAGTGGTCAGATGCCTCCTGATTCCTCCCTGGTGGGTGGCTCGAAGCAGCATCTCTGGGCAGAACTGAGGCAGAAGCAGAGGGAACATCACTCAATCACAGTCACCTCCTGTCTTAGGGACTCCCAGTCCATTTTCACATTGTACTGGTCACAGCTGAACAGATTTCTGGCACAGTCAATGGGTTACAAATGACAGACCATGTTCATCAGTGCATTTTAATATTAAAATAAAAATACAATGATCTAAGGTTCCTACATCTCTTCCAATCCTTAGTAACATCACATTAATAAAGTATTTCGTGGATTTCTTTAGTCTAAGAGGGTACTATCTTTCTGTATTGCCAGTTCCCCGGATCTGGGCAATGAATGGTAGGCTTTGGGTCCTGCAGCATAGTTTTTACTAAGCCATAAGGAGATATCCATTTGCACTGGCTTAAAATCTGTTTGTGTCTCATTTTGGACCTGGCTGCACACAACAGCTGCTGGGGAGCAGGGCTGAATGGAGTGCAAGGTAAAGAAAGTGTTGGTGGACAGCCGGCTTAGTATGAGCCAGCAGTGTGCCCAGGTGGCCAAGAAGGCCAATGGCATCTGGGCCTGTATCAGGACCAGTGTGGCCAGCAGGAGCAGGGCAGTGATGGTGCCTCTGTACCGGGCTCTGGTGAGTCCTCACCTTGAGTCCTGTGTTCAGTTCTGGGCCCCTCACTGCAAGAAGGACATTGAGGTGCTGGAGCATGTCCAGAGGAGAGCCCCCAAGCTGGGAAGGGGTCTGGAGAACAAGTCATACGAGGAGAGGCTGAGGGAACTGTGCATGTTTAGTTTGGAGAAGAAGAGGCTGAGGGGAGACCTCATTGCCCTCCACAACTCCCTGGAAGGAGGTTGGAGAGAGGTGGGGGTTTGCCTCTTCTCCCGAGGGAATAATGACAGGACCAGAGGAAATGGTCTGAAGTTGGGGCAGGGGAGGTTTAGATTAGATATTAGGAAGAATTACTTTCCTGAGAGGGTGGTCAGGCACTGGAACAGCCTGCCCAGGGAGGTGGTGGAGTTGCCATCCCTTGGGGTATTGAAGAAATGTGTAGACGTGGCTCTTCAGGGCATGCTCTAGTGCCCAGGATTGTTAGTTTGTGTCTGTTTGTGGGTTTTGTTGTGGTTTTTTGTTTGTTTGGTTGGTTGGTTTTTCTTTGTAGCCCCTTCCAACCATGAAGATTCTGTGATTCTGTGAAAGGCTCTTTAAACCCTCTGCGATGCGGCTGTACGGGACCAAACAACCGACCCAAGACCCGTAATGAGAAAGTCCTCCAACCAACCTCCCATCCTCTCCCTCTGGCTCGGCAGCGCAGGGAGCACAAACACAAGGCGAAATGGTGAGACAGGAAAAAGAACCCTCTGCCTCGGAGATAAGGGAGAGACTTCCAGCAGCTGGAGCTGTGCCCTAACCCTTTGGGGTCTTCGCTGCTGGCAAACCTTTGGGTTAAGAACAAGAGATTCTGGGGGTGTTAGTGAAGGACAAGGAGGTGAGGGAGTGGTGGATGGTGGTGGAGAAGGGTATTTGGAAGGACTATGAAGAGATCAGGAAATAGAAGGAACTTACTGTATCAAGTACATTAAAGGGATATTTTATTATCCTGAGAATGTGTGAAGGTGGCCATTTAGCAGGCCTAGTGCAATTTAGAGGATAGGTATTAATAGTCAGGCTACAGTAGGGGAAGCGAGTTCCCACCAGTGAACTGGCCTTTCCTTTAGTGGCAGTCGGTAAAGAGAATCAGCCCGGGCGCATCCCTAAAAAAAATGCTTGTTTATTGATGTTGCCATTGATATCCCCCCATGTAACTGATCCCACGTTAGCTTAGCTCAGCCCCGGCAGCTGCTCCCATCAAAAGCCCTAGTTCTCACTTATCCACAGCAAACGATGTATCTTCAGGTATTTGTTCAGTGCAGACCTGGAGGCACAGACTCCCTGTGCCGCGCTAAACTGTAAATACCAGCTTCTGAGTTGCTCAGTAGGTGCAGTTTCTAGATAATCTCACAGGCTATTCACTTGAGGGAAAATTCAACCCAAGTAAATTCTTCTTAAGCAGCAAATATCCTCTTAAACTGCATGCAACAAGAAAAAAAAAAAAAAGGTATTTATAACTTTCTCTCTTATCCACATGTGATATTACAATTATTAAAGGTGACCATAGGCAACGATAAAGCGCATTACATCACTAGGGTACATGGACTGCAAATGTAATTTACACTTAGCTATATTAGAATGACTATTCCTTTAAGTATAGTTTGAAATAATTCTAAAATACGAGTATGCTTTAAGGAGCAGATATATCTTGTCAGTGGTTTAAAATTAGATTATATATTGTGCATGACTGAAATCTGCTCCTTATAGGATGTGCATGCACATGTGTGTGTGGGAGAAAGAAAAAAAGGATCCTCTTTTTACTACTCTTTTCATCTGCACTTTTGAATTCCAAAAGGGAGTTTAATATTAAACCAGAAGGGGATGAATTGTAATTAGGAGATCTCGCTGTGAACAACCTCCTCTAAAATTCACCCTTTTCTAACTGCCTCCTGTCACAAACCCTTCATCCAACAGTAAGATACCGAGCAGGTGAATTCTTCTGCCAGAGAAAATGCACAGTTAAACTTGTTTAAATGCTTTGCTGAACTAGATGCTGATTACTGACCATAATGGCCTGATAATTGATGGCTTATCTGGAAAATCCTAACTACATCTTTGACTCATGTGGGTGTTTTCCAAAGGTGGTTTCAGCAGAGCAGGAGGAGAGCCAGGTGATCGGCCCGTGCTACTTCGGCTCCACCCAAGTCCTCAGCAGGTCAGTGTTGGAAGCTACGGGATTAAGGGCTTAGTTGTGAAGGCAGCAGTAGGAATTAGCATCGTGGCGTTAAAAGACAGGTGATGGATAAAACGCCAAGGAAAAAAAAAAAGAGGAGGAAAGATTACGGTTACAGAAATATAACCAGCCAGCCACCGTAGCTGAAGGAACTCAGTTGCCATCATGGCCGGATGCACCATGTCTGGGTCATCCTATGGCATGCGTGAGGCGAGGGACAGAATCACAGAATCACA
>VXAK01006543.1:1607-16507 GCA_013399435.1 Arenaria interpres | reverse complement strand
CTATGATTCTATGATTATTTCCATAAATGATGGACAAGTTTAAAATCTGAGAAGTTCAGCTACGTTTAGTTAAGTGATGAAAGATACAGATGTTCACCCAGTTTTTTTAATGTCTTTTTCCTCTTGAGTGTGAAGCATTCTGGACTTTTAGCAAGATTTTTTTTTTTTTTTTTACTACAAGCAAGGGTGATAATCAGAACAAGAAACAGGTAAACAGAACTATTTCTTTTTCTCTGTTCAAACAACCATTGATTGGCATTATTGTACACACTCCTGAACATAAGTCTGATATTTTGCAAGACATATGTGTGAAATGGAAACACCGCTTTATCCCAAGAGATGCATTCTTACAGAAATAACAATTTTATTTTTTTATAATCTTTATTCACTTGGGTAATATGTATCAATAAAGTTATTTCCATGCATAAATATGTTCAAGCTTGTGGTAAATCATAATTTTTAATGTCATAATAATTCAGAAGTATATTAATGGCAATTTAAAATGCCAATACAACATGATTGTATTCACACTTTTCATGATATTAAAATTGTCATGTCAAGTATTTATTAAAGGATGCTGGACTCAGAATGCTTTCTGGAATGATCCTTTTCTTAAAGCTATGTAATGGACGCTTTCAAAAGTATGTCTCAGAGTTATTCTATTCATAAAATGCCTCAAATAATTTCATGTTTACTCCTAACTCAATAAGAAAAATTTGGTGACTTCAATCACAGGGCAAGTGTCATTTTCTTTTTCTTTATTTTGAACACAGACTTTTGGCTTGTTGGTGATCTGGGGGTGTGAGGGATGTGGTGTGTATTAGTCCCCTAAAATGAAAACTAGTCTCTTTTTTTTGCCTACCTTACCCTCAGTTTGCAAATATTTTCAGCTACTGAAGAACTGCACTTTTCAGCAAATAATAAATTAACTGGGGAAAAAATATGGTTTGTATATGAATAGCACACTTTATTTTATATACATTAAATACATTCATATATAGATATAAGGTTGGGTCTTCTAGTGAAGGAAATGGCCAAAATAGTCAGGAAAGAAATCTCATACCAAATGTATTAGGATGTATGTTTTTTTACCTCTGGCATAGCAAAGATAACAGCTGTATTCTGCCCATGTTTTTTAGCAGAAGCTCAACTAAGGGACTCACCTGCAGGATAATTTAGACCTTGGGCATATGAGCTGTTGTTCTAGCATGCCTAATACGGCTGTATAATTGCAAATGAAGTCTTCCTAAAGAGAGTTTCCTCCCATCCTGAGATAGCAACTGCAGTCAAGCTTAATTGAATTAATACATGAATTTCTACCTAGTCTACTTAATACCCTAAAGAAACTAAAATGATCACTGGTTCATACCTGTGTCTGATATCGGCAGTAACAGATGCATACAGTAACAAGAAGAGCACACAGCCATACGCTTCCAACTTTCTGCTGTCTCCAACCAGAATTTCCAACTCTAATTGCTTCTTCATCTTTCTGTTTAATAATCACGCAAAGACATTTTTAGATGAATTTATCAAATCAAGTTTCTACACATTTGAATTCAGTCTTCTAGAAAATCATGGAATGATGATGGATTAATTCTGTAAAAGAGAACAGAATGAAAACCAATAAATCACAGGTTTATAACAAACTTATGTGCAAACTCTGTGATGTGAAGATCCAAAAAGAGGTATAACTGCTCCCTACAACAGCTTCTCATCACCTTTTCATAGTCAATCTTATTTCAAAATATCTTCAGGTATATTTTCCCAGCATTCATCTTTCAAGGACGAAGTTAATTCTAATATTAAGCACATAACAGTAATGTGTTCACAGTGATCAATACAAGAATTTGCTTCAAATAAGGGGTGGTTTTTTCTACAGATTTTGATTTTAAAATAAAGCTGTCCAAGTTGTTTGCAGTTATAAAACCATGGTGATCTAGTGTTAAAATTGTACAATGATCTTTCTCCTAATGAGAGAGAAAAGTCTACCAAATTATTCAGTCAAATGTAGCACATAATAGCTCATTCCTTATAATTTTCTTACAGTCAAAGTTTTACTTGAAAAAGGTGATCCTGAAAGAGATGAACATAGAATGGCTAATAAGAGAACACAGAATTCATAGCTGTCCAAAATGAGTGCAGATCATTCACATGATATAGAGAATTTACAAAATATATCAATACACATCAAATGAAAATGGCTTGAAAAGCAAACACTGTTTATTTAGGATTTTTAAGATCAATAATACTGCATGTGTTTGATGTTCTTAACATTACAGCATCAAGTCTTTTCAATAACAACTAGTAAGAAAAAGAAATCCATATAATTAAATTAAACTGAATGGCATCTAAATAAAACCTGGGGGTTTGGATTACACATGCTTTCTTATATTATTGGCCTGGTCAGCATAATGGATATTTGTGATAAATTTCTTATTAACAGAACCATTTTAGCTTCTGCTATGTAGTTGTATGGGTCTGAAAAATCTCTCTCATTTTCACTGGAATTGGCACATAATGCTGTAAACCTTAACCATATTCTTTAGCTACCTTTTAATCATAAATGCAACAGCAGCAGCAAAGTGTGTTAGTACCAATTAGCTGAAAATGGCTTGACATTGACAAAACGTCTGCTTGTACTAATTGTTTAAAACATGCACGTTATATGCAACCTGATGATATATAACATATTCACTGACAGAATGAGATACAATTTGCCATCTTCTTTTCACTTCCTTTTTCAAGAACAGTATGTTGTAAAAAGTTGGTACAATTTGGATGCTAATCTTGCAAAGATTACCATAAGTTTAATTTTGTCCTGTGACTATTTTCACACAAATAATGCTAGTCCCCCCCCAAACAGCACCATTTAAAAACTTTATTATTTATTTTTACATGTAATTATAAACAGAAAGCTTTAAAGTATAAAAGCTTGTATTGACAACTCACTGCATTAAGTGACATCTTGAGTAAGTTTTCAGGTTTTTACTTTAAGACACAATGATTACATTGATCAACAGCATTTCCAGAACAGATATATACTGATATGACAGGCTAAAGAAAAAGAAATGTAAACTTAGTTTTGTTCTATACTTTTTTAAAAGCATTTTAAAAGAAAGTGGATACCTAGAGTGTATTGTGTTACACTGCAAATTACCTGTCAGGAACTTGCGCTAAATACTGTATGAGTAAAGGACATTTTCTGATCTCAGTTTCCACAAACTGAAGCATGATCACTTTATGGCTGTGAGCAGAGATGCGCTAGTCTTAAAGAAGCATAAGCAGAGAATCAGATATAAAATTACTCTCACAGAAAAATTTGCAGACTTGGACTTCTCCACAGAAATAAGAATTGTGCTGAAAGTTTTAATATTATTGTCAAAAAAAATCATAACTCCACAAAGGAATGGAGAATGCATATGTAAATCATAATAGGGAATAGGAGAATATGCTTCATAGAATAATACAATATTAAGAGCATTGGACCATTAATACACATAAACACAGCCATAGATTTTAATTTTTATGAAGGCTAAATCAGCTACAGAAATACCTTCTCGTAGGATACAGTTCCCTATTTGGAAATAATTTGTGATTACACCGTAACAAGACACATATTATGTTTCATTACGATACTCAAGGACGTTAAACAGAAGAAATAAGGTAGGTGAGCACTGTAGGTGAACCTGAAGCAAAATTGTGTGATTTATCACCTCCAAGAGGGGACAAAAAATCAAAGATAAAATCTCCACTCTCATGAAATCCCACCTGGAGTCCTGCATCCAGCTCTTGAGTTCCCAGCATAAAAGGGACATGGACCTGTTTGAGTGGATCAAGAGCAGGGCCATGAAGATGCTCAGAGGGCTGGAGCACCTCTCCTACCAAGACAGGCTGAGAGAGTTGGGGTTGTTCAGGCTGGAAAAGGGAAGGCTCTGGGGACACCTTATTGCAGCCTTTCATTTCTTAAGCAGGGCTTATAAGAAAGACGGAGAGAGACTTTTTACCAAGGCTTGAGTTACAGAACAAGGGGCAACATTTCTAAACTTAAAGAAGGTATATTTAGATTTAATGTAAGGAATTCATTTTTTATTATGAGTGTGGTGAGACACTGGAACAGATTGCCCAGAAAAGTTGTAGATGTTCCCTCCCTGGAAGTGTTCAAGGCCAGGTTGGATGGAGCTTTAAGCTGATCTAGTAGAATGTGTCCCTGACCATGGCAGAAGGCTTGGAACTAGGTAATTTTCTAGGTCCTTTCGAATCCAAACCATTCTATGTGGAAACAGTGGAAAGTCAATGATCAAGACACTTTTTCTAGAAAAGTGTGTCATGTAAAGTATGCATGAAATCTGTTTCTCACATGATCTCTCTAGAGGAATAAGGAAAGGCAAGTGTTTCAGCACTTGAGTGTTCTGAATAACATATTTCATCAAACTGATCAAACTCCTACCTGTGTTCTTTGCACAAAGTAGCTTTCCTTTGATGTTTAGTATGAGAATATTAATAATAAATAATATGTTATCAAAAAGACATTAGTAGTAAAAGGTATAAAACCAAACGAGATGGTCCAGTTGCCCAGTTTTGATCTATCTAGTATGAATAGTCCAGATGAGAGGAAAGTAAACCTTCCAGTTTATGGACTTAAGTGAGGATAATGAAGACAGCATTCCACTAAATGGGGCACACATGGGCAAACAACACTAAAAGCTCAGTCATTGTCCTTTAATGAAATATATTTTTGGTGTCAAGTAAGAAGGTAAATTGCATCTTAGTTTGCAAAAAATAAACATTAAACCTTGGGCTTCTGTGATCATAGTAGTGGCATAACATACTATTGAATGTAGTAAGAGAATCAGGATTTAACATATAAATGAATAACAAAGCTCTCTGTAGCTTAGCCTAGAAGACCTGGTCTTAAATATTATGAGACTCATTCTAAGTTTCTAGTAGTAGTTTTAAATAAAATCAATGAGAGCAACAAGAGCTATTAATGTAAATTCAATATAATATTACATATTTCACTCAGATCTCTGGTACAGAAGTTAACAGCCAAAATTTGAACGCTCTTGATGATAGATAAGATATATTGCTTTTACCAGAAAATAACAACTACAAGACATTCCACTTATCTGAGTTTATACTATAGTTTGTCAGTTAGAACTTTCTTGAGCTAGTAAGTGGTCAGCTTTAATTTGTTGCTCTTCTGGAAAAGATTCAAACCCACAGGCACTATATCTCTTGACATATATCTCTCTTATTAGATTTACCAAAGTTTGGCCAAACATCTTGCGCAGATATTAATTTAAATTGTTGGGCAGTGAAAAATATAACATATATTGCAACATTATATATGTACCTCAACCAGACAAAGTCTGAGACATAAGGTCTTCTGTTCAAACAATAATATTTTACGTGGTTTTGGTGGAATCTTTGATAAGCAATAATCATACATGATTAGTGAGCACCTTTGCAAACCAGAGCTTAATGCTTTAACAGCTCACATTTATCATCATTTTCTCTCTTTCTTTTTCTAATGAATTAAAGTATACCTTTATAGAGTGATATGAACACTTACTGAGAGGATGAGGCTCACCTGGATTTTCACTGTGTCTCTGTTCTTCGACCTCTCACAAACTTACAGTTCTTGCAAATTGTACAAGAAAGATTTGTCATAGGAAATTACCTGAGACCACTATATAAACCTGATTGAGGTCTCTTAATTGAGATTGAGTGGGTATTCAAGTGGTAGTCCTGCATGCAAAAAGCAATGTGTCTGCACATGTACGTCAATGTTTTATCGTACGTGGAGAAAAGCAAGATTAAGCCAAAGTAGGAGAATAAACTAAATGGTTAGAATCTGGTAGATATATTTATGAATAGGTTGTGAGTTACAAATAAATAATTCTAATTCTCATGCTTCTCTCTCATAACAATTATATTATTAAATAGAATACCGGTAACTTCTGTGGTTACTGTAATTTTAAGAGACAAGGAGAAGCAAGTTCATTTTCAGGTTGGTACTTTACTGTAATTATTTTTCAATTAGTATTTAATAGCACTTTATCCAAAGAGTTTCACTCTTTATCCTAATGACTACTTCATTCTCAAATTTGAGTTTTTCAGAATAATATAGATTAAGAAGAAAGTGTTAGAGGGTGAAAGAAAAAGGGAATAAGAATGCTACCAAATTTATTACAGGATTTAGTAATCAATTTAAGGCCTAATGTTATATTTTAGTGTGTGCATTTGAGATCAGAAATATACTGTGTATATATGCATACGCACATACACGTACATATACTTAAACTTACACTTATACCTACACTTATTGAAAAGATACAAAGTTTGCTATCGTCTTAAAATACGTTTAAAAGGCCAAGCATGCCAATTGTACTTAAATGATATGATACTTTTCGGTGCAAGCATTCAATTATAGTTTTCTGCAAAGGGCAGAGGAACATTTGCCTTTTAAGGAAAACACACACACACATATTTAAATCTCTATATAGCTACACAGAGAAAATGTTAAATACCCAAAAGTGAGAAGTAATAATACTCTCACAGAAAATGGGAACAGAGATTGCATTGTACAGTACAATCATCTCAGCAGTGAGTCATTACCAAGGAGCAAGCGTAGTGAGTTAAGGATGTGAACATTATTGTGAAAAAGTTAATGTCTCTTGATATTCTGGTTTTTGTTGTTTAAACAGTAGCCTGGTAACATGTTTCAATGGGTGGAAAAGAATATATTCCCAGTAGTAGCTGAGGAATCCTCTTACAGTTGAGTTGTTTCACTCCCCAACTTATTCAGAATTTGGATACTCTAGTGCTGTTTTGAAATCACATTGTAAATATCTTTCCACACCAATATTAGCAAATGAAGAAGATGCTGCCCACCTTTTCCCCCTCCCGTACAATCTAAACAGATAAGCCAATAAGGAAAGTGTTGCTGGAACTTGGAACTTATTCAGTCTTGGTCTTGGATAAAGAGACAGATCAAAAGCCAATGAACTACTATGCTGCATAACAGTGATTTAAAGATATAAAGAGATAAGATAATAATTGGCAGGAACAGCCACAGATTTACACCATAAATCACGATCTCATGTAGACATATACTAGAAAAATACAGTGTTCGTTATGCTAAAAACAACATGCTTGGCTGCTATTCTGTATTTTGTGGGTAATTTTTCTTTATCAACTTGTACATCAGTTATCAAAGCTATATTTAGTATGTGCACTGTAAACTTAATGCACTCACAGACCTAAGATATGTATATAGCCTGCACTAATAAGAGTCCAAAACATCTAACAACCTATTCATAAGCTTGTCTTTAATATAACCCCGAGGGACTGGAAAGTACTATTGTATGTTGTAAAGGATACGCAGCTGAAGGACAGAAAAACTAAAGACTTGCCAACAGGAAAAGGATTGTGGTAGCAACTTCTATAGAGCAGCTCTTTGTGTCTCTCTCAGTTAATACTCCTTTGCAAGTGAACAAAAAATGCTTTATCTTGGAGCGTCATTGTGTTAATAGGCTCAGTCTAGTGTACATTTGCTGCTTCACTCCTGAAAACTGCCCATAAGATCAGATACTAAACCTGGGAGAGGGTAAGGCCATGAGACAGAAACTTTCAGAGCAAGCAAAAACATGGCCTGAAAGTCTGTTGTAGTAAAAATAAAGTTCAATGTTGTCAAGTAGAATTTTGCTATCCCCACCTGTTTTTCTTTTCTTTCCGTCTAATGTAATTAGCCTTCTTTTATTATTTCATTTTTTTACTATTATTTTGATTATTCTGTTCAACCATCTAATATCTGCCCTTCTCTTATAGCTTATTCTTTAGAATATATGAGTCATTATAACTGCAGAGCAGCGGATTTTGATTAACCACTAGATTCTTACCACGTCTTTCCTTTCTGATTCAGAAAATAGACAAAAACTGCCAAAAAATTTCCAGACTTCCCTTTCCACTTTAGAATTTTTCATAACTTAGATCTCAAGCTAAATTCTGTGGGATCTTCCCTTTCAGTTATGAAGGCATTACACCAGATATTTTTTTCAAGCCATGTTTTATGAAAATTGTATTTATTAATTTCATGCTTATGAACATTATGTTTATTAAAAAATATATTACACAGACAGTTAAATACCTTGTTCTGTGCTATGATCATACTGAGATACTTGTAATTCTTCGCATTAATTCAAGAACAATATTGCCTTTCAGTTCTCCATCAAAGCAGATGATTGTAGCACATCATGGTTCAATACCAGTGACAGTTGTCCTACCAGAAGACCAAAGAGCATAAGCTGAAGTTTTCAACAAATTGTGGAATATTATCCACAGGCTGCAGCTTTTGCCTCGACTTCTCAAAGCCTCTACTATCACACCAGCTCTGAATTTCTCTGCAATATGTGCAATCTGTGTTGGAGTCAAATATCTTATTGTACATAGAAGAGCTGCTTGTTACAGCTGTCCCTATAAAACTACAGTAGCACGAAATAAATATAATTTTTTGCTGTTTTTTTTGGCTTATGAAATTAGCAAATAGGATTTATTCTTGACAGCAGAAACTATGAAAGAAATCTGCATGTAGATTTTATAGCTGGGTCACTTTTCCATAGAAAAAAAATTATATCTTTTATTTGAGAGAGTTGTAAGATTGAAACAAAAAGTCTTCCACACAAATAAGGTTTTTCTTGTGTTAATATTACACTAATTAGCAGTGCTCTACTTACCTTGTTTCCACTAGGTCAACAGCACTAATTAGAACAGATTGAATGCAGTGAATTAGGTCCTGAAGGATGTTATGCTCAAAATCTCATTTATGGGCAAAGAGGAAGCACATCTTATATATAAATAAAATCAAGATTTTATCTTGAGAGTCTAATTATTATTCGTCCAGATCTAATTGTTAGAAAAAAACCCAAAAATAATAAAATGCAATTAAAATTATTCTACACACACTTATTACTTTCTACTGCTTTTCCTGGTGTTGCACTCACCCTTCCCCTCCTCCTCTGGGCACATGGCCCATGATTTCACACCGAGGAGGGACTGTTATGAATTGTCAGCATCTGGAGTCCTTCACCAGAAGGAATATGAAGTTCATGTTGATGGTTTCTTTCTCAGCCCTCTAGGATTGACTTGGGGTTATTTTTATGTGTTTGCTAACATACTTTTACACCTTTCTCTTTCTTTCTTGGCTTACAGATCCAGGTTACATCCATATTTATGATATGTTGCCACCTTTACATATACTAGATGCTACAGAATCACAGAATGATAGGAGTTGGAAGGGACCCCTGGAGATCACCTCATCTAACCCCCCTGCCAGAGCAGGTCCACCCAGAGCAGGTTTCACAGGAACGCATCCAGGCGGGTTTTGAATGTCTCCGGAGCAGGAGACACCACCACCTCTGTGAGCAGCCTGTTCCAGTGTTCTACCACCCTCAAGGTAAAGAAGTTCCTCCTTGTGTTTAGATGGAACTTCCAATGTTCAAGTTTATGCCCATTAGCTCTTCTCGTGAAAAAAGACTGGTCCCATCCTCCTGACACCCACCCTTTAAGTATTTATAGGCATTGATCAGATCCCCCCTCAGCCTTCTCTTCTCCAGACTAAAAAGACCCAAGTCCCTCAGACTCTCTTCATAAGAGAAACGTTCTAGTGCCCTCATTATATTATTTCTTTGTTTCTCTTTGTTAGCCCTAAGAGCGGTTCTGCCCAGCTCCAGACAGAATCATGGAACATCTAGGTTGGAAGGGACCTTTAAGATCATCGAGTTCAACTGTCAACCTAATTATTTCTGTTTCTTTAACTGACCATGGGTGCTGCTGTTCATAGCCATGGAGTCTCCAGTGCCAGGCCTGTGACCCATCCCTTATCACCCCATGCCTACACACTACGTCACTTCCTATGTCTCTGCTTCTCAGGGCCTCTGCAGTCATGCCAGGTCTGCATTTCTCTACAACATTGTGTTAGGGTTGTAAATATCTCATTCTATATAGTGCTTGGTACTGCTCACTATGTGAAACTGTGGTTGTACTACAGAAAGATAAACAAAAGTTAAACAAATTAGCCCTAATCACCTGGTCAATTAGAGAAACTGCTGCCAAATGAAGTTGAGACGAATCTCAACTTGTTCAAAGCTTGAACAGGTTAAGTTGAGCCAGAGCACGTCTGACAAACCTCAGTCCTGAGGACTTGCAAATCCACTGCGAAATTATGGCCTGTTACCAGCAATAACAATAGCTCTACACTACAGGGCTATATGGTTACAAGGAGCACTAGTTTGTATAAAAGACACGAAGAAATGCCTCTCTGCATACATGAAAGTAATATAGCCCTAGGGACAAGTTCAGTAGAAGCCAATATGGGGAAATGGGAATAGCCAGTGCCATTCATGTCTGCTACTTAGAGCTGTTAATGCTGATTTTTTCCATCAAACAGCAAGAATGATAAAAACATTATATTTTTAATGTAGTCTCAATATGTTTATTTTAAAATAGATGAAAATATTTCAATGTGCTCAAATATAAGCAGGAACATTTAAATACAAAGGTAACAAACCAAAAAAAAAATGTTGCAAGGCATAAACAATGAGTTATCTCTCTGAACACAAGTATTAAGTACTGACAAAATAAACCTTCTGGAGAAGGGATGCTGAAGGATGGTCACACAGACAGCTGATGGAAAAATACTATTTTAATGACAGATGCAGGCTTAAAGCAGTTACCTCCAGTTCACCTGCTACTAGATTCAATTCTAGCAAAAAAGAGTACATATGCTGTTGCCTTGTAACAGCCTTGTAGTGTATGACTATAGTGTCTGATAAAAAGCTTACTGAAATCAAAAGAATTCCACAAAGATGTAAGAATCCACCTTATGATTTCAAGTATCAGTTATTTCTCATTAAACTTACCACAAGGACACAATGTCTGTGTCATAAATCTTAAACCTAAATTTAGTAGTGATTTTTCATTACAGAAAGGATTTGTTGACAAAATTGTGTTGTCTCTGAAAAGTGAATGTTTCTCATGGGGAAAAAAAGTTGTTTTATTTTTAAAAAAATACTTGGAAGTGAAGGCATAAGTTAAAGAGGGCGTCCTTTTTTTTTATCAGAAGACAGTAAAAACATTATATTTAGAGCATTATATGTAATTACATAAAAGAAGAAACTGTCTGAAAGCAAAAAAGGTGGTACTATATTTTGATAAATCATTAAACAATGTAACTATTTTTTTGTACTGCATGGGAGCAAGCTACCATTTTTAAAGGATCTTTAGGTTTTGTTTTTGTGGTTTGTGTTGGGTTTCTTTTGTTGTTGTTGTTATTGGGTTGTTTGGGTGTTTGGTTTCGGGGGTTTTTTCTGAGTGAAAAATATGTCCTTATTTCACCTCCCTTAGGTATTTAAGGTATCATGCATGTTTGACAAACAATCTATATGGTATCAACGCTAATGTTTGAACTGCTAATTGTTCTGCAGCTTTGAGGAAGTAAAAGAAGGTATTTTTTCGCTTTCTTTCTTTGTAACCAGGTGAAATTCACAACCTACAATTCTCACACCTGCAGCTCAGGGAAATAAAATTATTCTCATAAAGTGCTGTTAACACCCTGACCAACAGATTATAGGATTTTTTTGAAATTCTTTCATTCCTTTCTGAAATTTGTGAACTACTTAGTCAACACGTTGTTCAGGTCTGTGGAAATTTTTATTATGTTAATTCAAATGCAATTATATGTCTTGTTATGCTTTCCTTTTCATTACATTTTTAAAGAACATAATGTAAAAATAGTAAGCTTAGTATTTTCAGATACTTACTAGAAAATATTTAACTTCTATGCAGGAGAAAAAAAAATACTTTACTTTTGCACCTTTATGAAAGTAGGATCAGGTATACAGAGACAAATCATTTGTATAGGTCGAGTGTTTCTAATATCCAAAGATTTAATGCAGGAAAATACAAATTATAAAGAAATAAGATGTTCTGTCGTCCAAAAATTTTCAAAAATCAATGGTAATTTGTTATAATATTGTCACTCTCAAACTGTCTCAGTGCAAATTGGTTTGATTTTTACCCTGAATCCAACCTGAATGCCTTGTATATAAGCAGCTTGAAATAATTATAGCTATACATGCTTTCATTTTTGTGCCAGACAATCATATTTCATGGTGAAATGATGTATTTCAATAATACCATACATGCTCAATAACAATCTCACAGAGTTATGTAAAATTTAATAACATTTGACATTCTTAATACCTTATTGCAGAATACAGAGATCCAGAAGTCTAGCTTTTTTGCCAAAGAATTTTTTTTTCATTGAATGATGTCACCAGAGTTAAATATCAGGCAAATCTTCTTAAGTACCGCTTTGGGTAATATACCACTTAAACTACTAGAAGCAGTACCTCTCGTGATCATGAAGATGCAGGAGAGCAAGTAGTTGTCACCTTCTTGATACCTATGTTATCTCTTTTCCAAAGTCTATACAACCTTTAACCCCTCCAAAATTAATTATTACAGTCCTTTTTTAAAGTAGAGAAATAACTGAGAAATGGACACAATTTCTTCTTCATTTGATTTAGTCAACCAAAACTTACTTCCTTTAATAACATTTGTGGCTTCTACCAGATATTAATTAGTGATACAACTATCCCATTACTAAATCTCTGCCAAGCACATTCAATTCTGACATGTTAGTATTCTCCAAATAGTTGTTTGTGGGAACCATGAATATAGCGCAGAACAATTTCTCCCTAATATTTTGTGTAACTGCAGTTCTCAAGAATAATAAAAATTGAAGCATGGTACTTTTGGTACAGTTTGTGCTAAAAGATATTGTCTAAACACCAAGAACTTAAAGCTTCAGGTTTATATAGATGGTGGTATCATCATATAATACAGTATTGTGTTCCTTCTTGATAATTCTCTGTTCTAGTTACTTATATTATCTAGAGAAATGATGACACTAGAGAGTAATAAAGAAGTTAGGTGTGAATTAGGTCTCAGTCAACTCCCTCACCTACCAAAAATTTATTTAGCTCATCAGCAAAGTCTGTTTTTTTCTGTGCAGCTTCCTGGATCATTTCCATCCCTTTCTGGTTTTGTTGTTGCTTTTGTTGTTAAAATAGCTACAGGAATCTTGTTTCTGTTAGTTTGAACTCTTTGTGATCCATTTAATTACAGTAATGCAATAAGAAGTATCATAGACTCTCACAATCTTGATAGCTATACATTAGTTATACATTTAACACTGTCAAGACCTCTCCTATCCATGATAGCTTTGGATTTTTACTATCCCCTTTTGGAGATTTAACTAACATTTTCAGAGTTTTGTAAATATTGATGTTAATATATAACTTGTTATGATTTCATGTTCTGCTTTCCACTGTTTCCTGGACTATCATAAATCCAGGGAAAAATTGTTTTATAATAGTCTTTCAGTACCTGCTGAACTCTTTACTGGGTTCAAATCATGCCAGGATTTAATTTCTTTGACCACCTACCTGGTGTTTTAAGGGATAAACTCTCTATTATTCCCTTTGATTTATTAGTAGGAAGAGCAATGGCTCTCAATAGGCAGGACTGTGAGTCCATTCTTTTCTAAACCAAGTTTACTTTAATTCTATTTACCATAATATTCACTGGGCGCTTTTCAGTTCTCTTTGTTTCTTTTCAGATAGCATGGTAGAAAGCAGTTTGATTCAACATTTCCATGTTATATACTCATTAATTACATAAATTAAAGATTATATTTGTACAGAAAATCACCGTTCTCCCTTCTTTGACATCTTGGATTTTCTTATTCTGACAAAAACAAGTGAATACTTGTTTGTCCTGCAGATTTGAACAAGCTGTAGACTTGAAAGGGATAAATTATTTTGTTCTTGTGAATCATCAGCAAAATTGGCAGTCTCAGTCTTGGTCATGAATCTTTTTAATTGGCAAAATACCCCATTTTAATTAGCATATGCACAGTAACATTAATCCATATGTCTCCTGCTCTTTAGCTGATTTTGGTAGAAACAGGGTTCTATTCTTTATCTCTGTCTCAGTAGCTTCTCTGTTCCTAAATGGTTTTCTCACTAATGCTCAACCCATCTAAAATTTTCTGAACATCATTGCTTACTAGCTTGTTCTGTATTTCTTCTACAGCATTATTCTGCTAAATGTGCTAAAACAGAGGAAGAGATGGCTTGGATGATATCTGTCAACCTTATAATGTAAGATTCCATTTTATATACCTTTCAAAGCTTTCAACAATAACATGTGGCAATTTACAGTGATTTTTGAGTTTGCTGGTCTTTACTGTAAGATCCTAGGAAAAAAAAAAAGGCACACTTTATACAAGTTAAAAAAAAAACTTGTGCATGATGGAAGTGAAAAGAATCTTATTCTTTTTCATTTTGAACTAAAGCAAAAGGGGAAGTGAGAGAGAATTTCTGAACATACAAAGCCCACAACTATTGCAATATGCTAAAAAGGGAAACAAAATTAAAGCTACAGAAAATAAACAAATACTACTTTAAGGACAAAACCAAACCAAAATAAAAAGCCCCCAACACCTTTTCTGGACAAGATACTAATCTTCATTTACTGGGAAGGTAGATTAGACAAGACCTGGAGTACTGTGATTGCAGAATGGCATTGCCTATCTAGTGCAGAATTCCACACACTGATGTTGGTCCCTAGAAGACCATAAATAGAGTCTATGACAAAACCAGTTATGTATCTCATAACTCTCTGTCTTTATCTTGCTCTAGAACAGAAAGCAAGGGTAATAAAAGAAGGAAGCAGAGTGCTTTATAGGAGTTATAAATACAGCCCATCTAATGAAGAGGAGTCTTGTATAGTTACTGTAAATAATACAGTAAAAGTATTTGCATTTGACAAAAGAA
>VXAK01006540.1:39254-104293 GCA_013399435.1 Arenaria interpres | reverse complement strand
TATTTATATTTTTAACATTCATTTAGGTCTTGGTCGTGTAGATCTTCTGCTACAGGAATGAAAATGCATTCTTTGTACTTTTCAATTCACTGAATTGAACTAAATTTGGTTCTGTTTCCCAGATCTTGCTAGTATGGTTAAGGAAGTAAAATTATTAATTTATATGAGTATTTGTGAGAAAAACATGTATGACATGAACAGATAAATAAGTATTTTTTTCCATTGTGTGGGATAAGGTTCCCTTTGTGTGACATAAAAGGTTAAATGAATCCTTCATGCGACTGCTATATTTCTTCTTGCAACAGGAGTTCCTCTTGACAGCTACTAAAAAGACAAGTAGTCACAAGTTACTTGTTTCTGCTTCATGCTGAGCTCTACATTATTTAGATGATATTTTGCATGCAGAGCATGGAGAACTTTCTTCTTCCCCCATATTTGAAAATAATGTAATATAAATTAATAGAACTTCAGCACATTTTACAGTTACTGTTCAAGTTTGACTTTTGAGGGTCTATGACTTCTAACAAAATAAACGTTTCATGACTCACGCAGAAACCCTCCTGGGAACACGGGTAATTCTCTTTTTATGAAAGCAGTGCTACTATTTAATATATGTTATTATATAATATTTTATTCTGTATATGCAGGAATGAAATAAGATCTAGAATCCAGCAATGTGTTCCTGCACGAAGTAGAACTTTATGAAGCATTTAATTTTCAGGAATGCAGTGGTTCTATCAAGATAATCAGTTCAAATTACTGTCTCATATGGCTGAAAATTCTGTAAGAAAAAAACTTACTGAAAGATATGAAAGTATTCTCCCTTAAAGTCAATTGTTAAGCACAGAATCATTCAACTAGAACTTTATTTTAGTTTGAGCTCTTGTCCATAGTCACAAGTACTTCTGTTTTGCTGTTTGTTGGGTTTTTTTCCTCCATTACTCACGACAAACAATTAAGCAGCCCTGTGTGTAGGGGTGTTGTGTCTTTTTCATCAGTCACCCTTTGAAGCAAAATGTTAGTCATACCTTAGTCATCTTGATATCACTTCAACAAATATCAAGCTTGCAAAACAGCTTACAACTCTATCGAGTCACTGATTATCAATTCTGGATATGCTCTGAGATACTTGTAAGATAACCATAAGATCTAACGCCATCAGACATCATTTGGGATTGTGCTTTTAGTTTGTAAAAGGAAGCAATGGGTTCCTTAATATTCCCTAGAATATTTTAGTTGGAGTATCTCCAAAAAGAAATTGCCTTCTGAATGACATGACCATAAATTGGAAGGAGATGAGGGGAAATCGTATAACCTGGTTTTTCTCTTGTGGCAAGAGCACAAGTTTTCCTACCTGGTGTGTCCATTCCTGGTGAAGAAAAGTACTTTATTATATCCTTACCACCAATAAAAGGGAGACACAGTATACAGCTGAGATAAGCTAATCATGGCTGCTACCTCTTCTGTTCCCTTAGAGCTCCTGTATTTCCATCTCTTTGGCATCAGTATCAAGAAAACTATTTTGACTTTTGAGCCCTGATTCAGACTTTTCTTAAGTCATCTTTAGGACAGCTGACATTCTAATTGCTCCGCGAATTGTTTCAGCTCAGAGTTTGTTAAGCACCGACACGTTTTACTGAAAAAAAAAAAAAATAAAGGTATGTAATTTGACACAGTGACAGATTAATACTTCAGCGTCAGATTGGCAGAACAATTAGGCAGCTTAAATGTTTCCTACATCTTAATGTTTATGCTACTTCAGGAAGGCACAGTAAGCCTTACTTTTCTGAAGGATATGTTGCCATTTCGGTGATAGAAGTAAATCAGGCTATCAAAGGATTTAACAGGATTACAAGGAGTCTTGTAGCAATTACACTTAAATCTGGAAAATTAAAATCTGGGGAATTTAAATTCAGGGTTGCGTATTTAGTAAAGTATTCACCACTGGTATCACATAAACTAATACTTCCTAGTTCTCATTATAGATATATATGCAATTGGTCTTGTGAACCAAAATGAAATAATAAAGTCTGAATACAGGATAAATACAACGTAAACCAGAGAAAACTGTATGTTTCTAATATGCTTCCTTTTATATTATAATGTAAACAGGGTTTTAAATTAGTATTTGTCTAGACTTAAGTCTGTTGAATTTTATTTCACGTACACGTAATATGTATGCAAACTCTATTATGGTTCTACTGACCGCCAATGGATTAATATGATTTGGGCCTGGTAGAGTACAGCTAGTTTTTTAGTGTAAAAAAAAAACCACCATAGGTATGTTCCTATAAACAGTCTTCAAGTCAGTTGTGAAATATTGATGATCCTTGAAGATCACAAATGCAATACTACACAGAGGGTACATTAATTTAGGTAAGAAACTTTTTTAATGGAGTTATTCTATACTTAGAAGAACAACTAAAGAATATTGTACCTTAAATTGCTGGAGGCAGTTGTCATAGAAATAACTGTGAAGTCTAAGCCAGGGATTTTATTGTCTGAGTGATATTTCTTTGGTTACATGTCTGAGTCATGTTAAATAGATACATAGTCTGGTATAGCCTGTTAAATTGAACAAAGGAAATACATCAATATATTATACATTCTTTATCATATTTGATTCTGTTCCTCCCTAGAACAAAGGCAGGTATTATGCCAGGGGAAACAAAACCGTAATTTCATATAAGAAGTGAACGTTGTTGAAATTTGCTGCTTTAGAGTCTCTCTTACACCAGTTTCAGGTTTAATGGACTTGAGAAGCATGAGATTTGTTTTGCACTACCACAGGTAGAAGTATTCAATCTTTAACTTTTCGATGCAACTGTAAAATGGAATGGGTGCGTTGGGACTCAGGCATTTATAAATGTTAGGTTATCTTGTTGGAACTTGAGAATGGGTGGGTTTTTTTTAGCATTGTTGCCTTTGTTTCTGTAATCCTCTGACTAACACCTGTCTTAAATGGTCCAAGCATTTTGGTTTTTTGTCTGTAATTCTATTAACATAAAATTTTAAGGAGGATGTAATTCTAAAATGGACTTATAGCTGAACCTAAGCCCAACTTCTAAGGTTGATATATTACCGAATAAGTCAAGAATCTCAACCAAAAAAGAGTTAAGGATTGGATTGAGGCCAAAGTACATGATCATATTAACAGAATTGTAGAGTTGAAGGGAATATTTAGAGGTCATTCAGCGGATCCTTCCTTTTACAAGGAAGGATTAGCCACATTTATGTTACCCTTGGGAGAAGTTTTCTAAACATTCATAAAACCCTCCCAATGGTTGAGACCCAATAACCTTCCATCACTACATTTATCCTCTAAGTTTTTCTCTAATTTCTAACCTGATTTGTTTTAAAGTATCGTTTACCTGTTTCTATTTACTTATCATGTTGCTTTATTTGCTTGTTTTATTTTTACTAATTTTAGTGCTAGAGGACTATATAGCATCTCATGTTTGCTTTGAAAATTCCACTCTGCTCTCTCACCATCTAAATACTTGGACTTTTGACATGCTACATCAGTGAGTCTTGCTGTTCTTACGCATTGGTTAAGGGATACTTTTATTTTACCATTTTTCAGGTAAAGTATTGAAAATTCCCACTTTCATCCTATGTTCTTTTTTCCTTGCATAATGAAAGCATAAAAAGGTTCAGAATTCATTATTTTATATCCTTTCTCTCACAGTATTAATCATTCAATCACCGTACATGTAAGCCTTTCTGTACTCTGAAGTATTTTCTTAAGCACGGAAAAGAATTTCAGAACTGGGCATGATATACATGAAATTATTCTAGTGCAAAAGCAATTAATATATTCATTACTTCAGTGCAGTTGGCATGTCTCAAACAGTGGATTTGTGTTTGACTTTATTCAGTAGGACTGTTTTAGGGATGGCATGCACTGTCTCTGCAGTACACGGTGATGCCACATTTGGAATGACAGCGGTCCAAGCCTTGGGGCACTGAATGCTTCTCGAGATATGTTCAATTGCTGTTTAACTGTATTTAGCCTAAGGCGCAGAGAAAGAAGTTGCTGATGCCTTCAAACATGTTTAAGTATTTTAATAGGGTCTTGGCATGTCAGAATATGCCATGGCGCTAACTGTGGTGCAGTTCCTGAATTACTGCAATTAGGAGACAGTAATTTCAAAGAGAGTACTGCTGTAGCTGTGTTTCACTATAGCTTAGCTTTTTTGCCCCCTTAAACGCTGATTCTCTACAATATGTACCCTCTCAGCTGTTTTCTGCGTTATTGTTCTCTGATCATGTAGTCAATACTTGTTATGCTTTAAGAGCTCTATTGTGTCTCCAATCACACAGCTCATAAAACAGACAACCATTTAGTATAAAAGCTATGTAAATGGACTCCTGTTTAACTGCCATAGTCTTACTGGTGTTTCACTTGAATTTTGGATCATCCTCTGAATACAATATATTTGTGTACAGAGTGCAGGAAAAGATGGGATGAAAAGTGGCTCTTCCAAACCACAGTCTCTATCATTACCATATGACAGCTGCTATTCCTTTTTCTTTTCTCACGGTAGTCTGGAACGATACGGCAGAGGCATTCTTTACAGGTCCTCAATAGTTGGAACCATGCAGAGATGTTATAGGTCCATCAATGGAGAAAGGCAGCAAAATCTGCATGTAATGATTGATTTGTCATAGATGCTATTTAGACCTCACCTGCCAATGACTCCTGAGATGCTGTGGACCGAGCTGCACGGTTTACAGAAGTGCTGTTGCATTAAATTGGTACTGTGTGGCTACTGTGGCCATGTATTCCTCAAGAAAAGGTTTCCAGCTAGGAGTGCTTTCTCTGCACAGAGTTCTTCCTGGGAATGTTCAAGTTATAGTATCTAGATAGGGTGTTCCATGTCCAGGGAGAAAAAGTGGAACAGAGTTCTTCTCTACTTAAGTACATCTAAAAACTGTCATTATCATAGACTTTGTGTGTGGTTACCAAAAGATGAGAAAATGAAAAGCAGAGAAAAGTGAGCAGAGAATATGTGCTAGGACCATGCCATGAGTAACTGATGGGTTTGCATAAAATATATTGTACAAGAATGGTGGTTAAAAAGTGTGTGGAGAGGAGCCAGAGTGAGTGTGCATCCTTGATTGCACTTCTGCAATGTATATGTACAAAAAACCACATAACTTGTAATGTACTTATTGACTACTGTGTTCATAATAATTTCTGTGTACTCGATTAAATATATTGACCTTCTTTGGTAAGGAACGGGAAGAGAGACACTAATGGAAAATTGCTTGGGTGGAATATTTCCGTTGTTATTTTTTTTTGCTTTAAGCTGGATATAGAACATCATATTTCCCCTCTCCACATCGCCGTGGTAGGTCCCTTCCTTTTTCGATAACAAGCAATCCTTCTAGCCCTGAAGCAACAGTCACCTATAATCAACAGAAACATGAGCATACATATAAATAACTCCACTCATTTGCATGCTCTCATACAAAGTTTTATAGGAAACATAAGGTACTGCTGTTTCAGAAATTAGTGATAGATGTTTAAAGATTTTTTGGATTAATGATAACTATAATTTAAAAAAAAATAACTCTTATCAACTAACTCTGGAAATTGGTGATGGAAGCTTATATTGGATGCAATAAGAAAGTAGATTGTGAGACCCTCTAAATTAGTGTTCTCCAATTTATTTTAAGCTGAAGTCTGAACCCTTGCAAGTGAAATCTTATTTATAAGTATTCACTTTTGAAGTCTCCATTTATGTATATATCCGAAAACTTGTCTAAATATCTGCATTTTAGGGACTGGATTTATGATGTCTTTGGAAATGGTCAAGCAATACCTAGTTCTGATGTAGAGACACCATAAGAGGATATGTTTGAAAATAACTTAGATGACATCTTCAATATAACTCTGAAGATAATTTTATGCAAATTAAAGCTTAAATTTGAGTCATCTATGTATAAAATATTAAAACCTAATCCCAAATCTACACATTTCTGTATGACAAGAAATATAACTTCTCCAGGTTTACTTTCTCACTAATTAGCTTTGTGATAAGATTTTTTTGTTAATAACTGGCATTTTAAACATTTATTTGAGTCAGTTACCAGATATGTAACCATAGTAGAAATCTGTTGTACTCTTTTTTGATGATTTGCCAACTGTGGTAACAAATTCTTTGCTCGTATTCCATCAGCCTTGTCAGCTACCAGTGTGGTCACTAGTCAAGTGTTTAAGTTTTAAAATAAGGAGTACTTTAAAAAGCATGTCACAGAGGTAATTATATTTGGATGCAAATTATGCTAGAGGACAAAAGAAACTTCATTTATTTACTTATTTTAAATTAGAGATTTTTCACCTCTCCATGGGCTAGATAACGTAAGAAGAGGAGCATAAAGTCACTACTCTGCAGAAGAGGGTCACTCCGTTCAGGGAATTAGCAAAACTACATTTAATTACTTTGTAGCTCAAGGGTGTGCCAGTTTATTCCAAATGAAGGTTAAAACTCAGTTATCTACTGCACTGTATAGAAAGTAACAGAGTTGTCCTTGACAGACTAGTTTAGGTATTGGTAATAGTTTAGTCCTGGCAGCACCGGTTGTTTTACCTGTCTTCTGATAAAACTCTATCATGATTTAACCCCAGCTAGCAACTAGGACCAGGTAGTCAGTCACTCATTTCTCCCCCTCACTCCCTGGAACATGGAAAAGAATCGGAAAAATAGGGGAAAACCTGTGGGCTGAGATAAAGACAGTTTAATAAGTAAAGCAAAAGTCATGCACGCAAGTAAAACAAACAAGGAATTAATTCACTATTTTCCATCCGCAGGCAGGTGTCCGGGGAGACCTTATAGCAGCCTTCCAGTACCTAAAGGGGGCTACAGGGGAGATGGGGAGGGCCTCTTGATCAGGGAGTGGAGCTATAGGATGAGGGGGAATGGTTTTAAACTGAAAGAGGGGAGATTTAGATTAGATTTTAGGAAGATATTCTTTCCTGTGAGGGTGGTGAGACACTGGAACAGGTTGCCCAGAGCATTTGTGGCTGCCCCATCCCTGGAGGGGTTCAAGGCCAGGCTGAATGGGGCTTGGAGCAACCTGGTCTGGTGGGAGGTGTCCCTGCCCATGGCAGGGGGAGTTGGAACTTGATGATCTTTAAGGACCCTTCCAACTCTAACCCTTCTATGATCTCCAAGAACACAGGACTCCATCATGCATAATGGTTACTTGGGAAGACAAAAAGCCATAATGTCCCTCCGCTTCCTTACTCTTCCTCCAACTTTATATGCTGTTCATGACGTCATATGGTATGGAACATCCCTTTGGTCAGCAGGGGTCAGCTATCCCAGCTGTGTCTCTTCCCAGCTTCTGTGTACTCCCAGCCTACTCACTGGTGGGGTGGTGTGAGGAGCAGAAAAGGCCTTGACTTGCTCAGCAACAACTAAAAGCATTACTGTGTTATCAAGATTGTTCTCATCCTAAATCTAAAACATAGCACTGTACCAGCTGCTAGTAAGAAATTTAATTCTATTTCAGCCAAACCCAGGACAAACACGCACCAAAAAACATTCCACACCACCTGCCCCCCTGCCAAATGCTGGTTATGTCCACCTTTGAAATAGAAGAGCAGTTAAATACATCAGATTTCAAAACATGTTAGATTAAATGCGTGCTTGAATGTTATCCTGATTCAGGCTCTTAGAACAGATACAAGAAAGCAATGGAGTAGAAGGCTACATTAACTCTACTAATTGAAGGGCGTTCTAGAGGAAGATATATCACTCTGGATGTGACAGCCTGAGGGAGGCAAGGCTGCTGATGCTGCTCCATGTCTCCAGGTCCAACCAGCAGCAAAGACGGGGGTGTATTCCTAGTAGGCATACATCCACACCAAGGTTGGCTACACAGATGCTCAGAGCAGCCCCACAAACACAGACAGCACCAATGGCCTCATTCTGCTCCCCTCTCTGTCTGGACAGGATGGAATTCCACTAGTGAAACTGGACATCCACAAATATATACCTGTACAAATAATAGGGAGCACATATCCAGGAAGAGATAGAAAGGGATTTAATAAGGTTCTTAGTCAGCAAACTGTTTACATGCGACTGACCCTTTTATCCCCTTTTGTCTCTATTTTCTCACTCTTATTCCTCCCCAAATCACCTAAACCCCTCCCTCATCCTCCCTTTGGTTCCTTCCCTAAACATCACAGAAGTCCTGTACTATCTCAAACTGCTTTTCCCCCATATTCCATAGTGTGTCCTACTTACCTAGGCAGCAATGCCATTGTCAGAAAGAAAGGTAATCTGGAGACCAGCTGCCGCTGACTCATGGTGATGGGTTTCAGAACTAATGGGCCTGATGGCTCTGCTAGGATAGTCCTGGGAGGTGCCTAGACAATCTGGTTGCTCCTCCTAAATCCTTGATTTGCATTTCTATGGGCACTGGCAGCCCAGAAAGCCAACTGTATCATGGGCTGCGTCAAAAGAAGCGTGGCCAGCAGGGTGAGGGAGGTGATTCTATCTCTCTACTCTGCTCTGGTGAGACCCGACCTGGAGTACTGCATCCAGCTCTGGAGGTCTCAGCACAGAAAGGACATGGACCTGTTTGAGTGGGTCCAGCAGAGGGCCATGAAGATGATCAGAGGGCTGGAGCCCCTCTGCTATGAGGACAGGCTGAGAGAGTTGGGGTTGTTCAGCCTGAAGAAGAAAAAAGGCTCTAGGGAGACCTTATAGCAGCCTTCCAGTACTTAAAGGTGCCCTATAGAAGAGATGGGGAGGGACTATTCATTTTTGGATTTTAGCAATAGGACAAAGAGTAATGGTTTTAAACTGAAAGAGGTCACTGTTTGGAAATGAGCGGTTCTTTGAAGAGTTTATTGAGATTTATATGGGAAGGGGATTTTCCCAGTTGTCAAAGGTTTTTCTGTTTAAAAATCAGAGCCCATTAGGTGCAGCTCAGCAGCTAATTATCCTTCTTACCTTCAGGGAGTGCCAGAATAATACTTGATTTAGCTGGCAAATCGAGAATTTTCCTGTTACAGTCCCCATCCTCTGTCTACATCTCCAGAACACAGTCATCTGAAAATTGATACGCTGATAACTGTCCATAGTCTTTGCATTCTTCACTGAAAAAAATTTGGGAATCATGGCTGAGTCCAAATGCAAAAAACTGAAGTACAACTGGAAAAAAACAACAAAACCAAACCCAAAAACCCAAACCCCCAAACCTCAATTCCCTCCTCCCAGCCTTATACATCTCAACTACAGAGTTACTCAGTTATCTAAAAATCAGTGCTGTTTTCCTCGTTAAAATCAGTGACATATTGAAGTATGAAATACTATACAGCATTCAGAATACATACGGTAGATTATATAAATTTGTTGACAAATGTTAATAATAATACTATGCATGTTCTGTAAAATACTGCAGTAAATTGTTAATTAAATTAATGTTTAAATGCATGAAAAAATCAGGACAGGATGAATATAAATCTGACTTTAAAGAGTTTTTGGAATTCTATCAGGATTAAATCTTCAGATGCAGTTTCTTTAGAGGCACCTGTTGTAAATATTTTTAAATTAAAAGAGTTTATTCTGGAAGAGGCAAAGGATCTTTAGTTGCTTTTTTAAAAAAAAAAAAAAACAAAACAAAACAGACAAACAAAAAAACCTCAGCAGTAACGAATTTGTAAATAATTCACAGTTGGAATTGTTACTGTTTGGGACGGTCATCTAGCAGCCAAAACCAAAACAAAAATAGGCAAAAAGAAGTAACAAAATATACGTTGAATAGACCTTTGAAATATATTTTATAAGGCTTAGGTTATTACTGGCAAACTTACTGTTCACATGAATTTGGGGAAGGCAGAAAGTTGCCACAGCCCCTATGAAATACCTGATTCTGTTTCTATGCTGAAGCTACTTGCTCCTTTTCAAGACAATCAATTTTTTATAGAAGTTTCATCTAATAAGTCATACGATATAAAAGTCATATCAAATAAGCTGGAAAAATTAATTTACCTATTGGTTTTTATTCTTTGTCGACTTTAATGGTTTGAATATCATGTTGTTGCTTTGTAGGCAGCTCCAGCTACGTCTTGTAGGCCATAAAGTACAGTTTAACTGAATAAAAGTGAGGCTTCAGAAACTTATCCAGCGTTTAAAACAGTTGAGGTAGCTTTTTAATTCAATTGTAATGCAAGTAGCAAAATACGAATATTAAAAAACTACCTTTGTTTTTATCAATCTCCTGAACTTTGCCAGTTTTCAGTGGAAGCTCTTACAAGTATGGTAGCTGGGAAGCTTACACACAGTGATGTGGAACAGGACACTTCCTAACACAAGAAATGACATAAAAAACGTTAGTTTATCTATTCAGGCAGCACTCCGATTCTTCCTGTCCCTTCATATGCATCCAAAACACACAGAACAGCTTTAATTGCACAGATCAGATTATATTTATAACCAAAAGCAGGTTTTTTATGTGCTCCTACTAATCATGGATTGTACGATCCATGTAACATAGTGTGTACTATCGATGAATGCCCAGTCCTGAGAAATAAAAGCAGAGGTTTATATGATATGCAAATTGATACCCATCATTAATACCAGAGCTGCTTACTAGCAGAGAGTTAAGCATCTTCATAAGTATTTGCAGTGTCCACGCCTCTGGTTCCTTTTACATCAAAGTATTCTTTACAAAAAATTCAAAGAAAGGTATTTTTAGTAATTTCAAGAAAATCTGCAGTATGGAATTAAGAGCTTGGTTGACTCTTTTAGAAATCAAAATTCATTCAGCACCCAATGCCAAATGCTTTGGAGATGGATTTACAAGCACAGGAAGTGGCTTAATAGTCCTATTTTTCAATTCTTGAGGTTGAGGGTAACTGTACAGATAAGCTTGTTACCTGTGGACACATGCTATGTAAAAAAAAAAACCAAAAAACTATTACTGAGAAACTTATTGCAACATTCTCACCAAGACCTTTAAAAATACCTTTCGAGAATTTAGGGATTTGCAGTTTCGCTCGACGTCGTTGCAATATTGTTCACTTGTAAAGACACCTCTATTTTACTTTCAGATTCAAGGCCTCTACCAGATGTAGCCCTGACGGGGAAGTGTACCCGAGAATGTGATGAATATGGCCACTCAGACTCCTGCTGGATGCCAGTTCGCACTTCTCCGGAGAGAAAGCAGAAGAGCCAGCCAAAACTCTCCACTTTCATGCCTGTCGATGAACGGGGCAGTCAGGAAAAACTGGCCAATGGAGAAGCCTCCCTCATGGGTGATCGCAACAGAAACCTCCTTAACAAAAAGTTGACCTCATCCTATGAGACCTTCAGCGCGGCGAGTTTCAGCAAAAACGAAGAAGGCAATCCAGAGGATATCCCCCTTACACAGACAGGGGAATACAAGCCATCTCCTGTCAATACTCTAACTAGAAGAGAAGTTTACCTGTAGGCTAAAAAGCAGCAACAAAGTTCTTTGTGTGTTACAAGAAAGAAAAAGGGCAAAATTCTTAACATCAAAACAATTTTAACAAAAATGAGAAACAAAAAAAAAAAAAGAGGGGGCCACCAAAGAGACAAAAGATCTGCCTGCCACTTCTGCCTCCATAGCAGGCGTTTAATTCTACTGTCTGCCTGACTATACTGTACAATGTAGAAAACATTGTTGTTACTTGCATGTCTAATTCCCCCTCTTCCGATTTTTATTTTCCTAAATCTATGGTTGCAAATTCCTCCCATAGTAACGAGCTCGATTCAAAAGAACACAACACACTGGTGTTTCCCCTCTGCAGAAGCATGAGTTAAGCCACTCATTTTGTTCGATTGCCATCTGGCTTGTTGAGGATAACAGGTCAGGGAAAAACGTATTCAAAACATATCATCTGAATATTGCTGATCCCCACCAGGGACAATCCTTCAGAAACCATACAGACATAGAGATAAATATAAAGGAATAACCATGAATAGGCACTTTGTGAAGACCACAGCTTTAATATTCTCACCTCTCATCTGAGGCTGGAAGCAACAGAAATACGTTCAGCCTGAGACTGCAGTCAAACCCATGGCATAGTTTCCTACGATTCATGAACTCTGGTTCTGTTTTATCCATAGAACAAGCGTGTTCTTGCTGTGTCTCTTTCTCTCCTTCTCTTTCATTCTCTGTAACGATTACTTCAACGTAAACACAACTAGTAACACGTATACCGTAGGATAGTAACGATAAACTCTTAAAGTCATTATTTTGGGCAAGACTAACCTCTAGCTGGGAAGATGGTAATAACAAAAAGGCCAAAGATCACACAATGGATCAGGGGAACTGCTAAGTATTGGGGCTCGGCTTAGAAAACTAATATATTCACAGACACCCATGTACTCATAACATCCCTTCAGTTCCATGTTGCACAGCAGCACAGATCACGAGCCCAGATGACACAAATTTTTTGTTTTCCCGTGCGGTTCAGTTGAATGCCCAAAGGAACTGATGTGAGGTGGGTGGGTTGGTTGGTTGGTTGGTTTTTTGTAACGACGTGATACCTTGCAGCGGATGCTGCGTATGATATGCTGCATATGCCAGTTCCAGGGAATTTTTAAGATCAAAATGAAAAACCCGATAGTGGTAATAGAAGGCTGCGTTAATGACAGTGCTTGGGGGGATGGAACAGGTGGGCAATGGGATGATGTGGTGACAAGAGAATATTACAAACGCAAAGCCTTCATTTCAGAGTGCAAGGAATGATTGCTAAGGTTTTTTTTTGTCATTCGTGACCGGTTGCTTCAACTATGTCAAAGATATAATGCAGGTTTTCTTGAAACACAAGTGCATTAAAACCAAGAGAAGTGCAATACTAAATAACGTCAAGACTCGGAACATTTAGGCTATGTAGGAAACAGTCTGATAAACAGTGGTATGATACTCACCGAGCAGATCAAAATGAGTCAAAAGGAGTCCAAGCTGCCACGATCTGCAAGAGCTCTGGGCTATAACAGTTCTCACGGTGAGCGCTTCTTGAAAGGAAGAGGAAAGGAAACAGGTTTTTGTGCAATAAAAGCAACAAAATGTGCAGAAATTCAACCAGTTGCTTTGTAGCTGACGCTGTAGTAACAAAGACAGGCTGAGCTCAGACATTCAGATGGAAACGACAATCGAACGACACAGCAAGGACAGCTCAAGGAAGGGGGGGGGAACATTTGAATCCCTGGCTCTTTAACCTGGCATTAGGGCATGGCTAGATGGCTCTCTAGAATACCGTAGTCACAACGTAGCTTTGGGTAGTTTACTGCTTTGAAGAATTGCATAGAAATAACCTTAAAAGGCCTAAAGTAGAGGTTGGTGAATCAATACAACTCATCACATTTACCTTTTGAGTTCTTTTCTCCCTGTGGTGGGGTGTGCCGTCATTGGCCATCTCATTCTCCTCTCTCGGGTTTCCTTTCTTCAAATAACATTAGTTTGTGTATAGCAGTTATGACGAATGGGCACATTTTTAGAAAGAAAATATTAAAATCAAAGGTTAATAATGATTGAACATTTTTATGTTTGATTATTTAAGTCTATGGAGAGATGCAAACTAGTACTTTGTTACAAGACTGCATACAGCAGTTACTGCTTTGTATAATCTGTAAGTACCTGTTTAAAGATGCTTCTAAAAATGCTTATGTAATGTATACACATTTTTCTTGCACGTTTCAACAGAATACACAATTGCATAACACAAATGTTCAACAGAAATGTTCCTTTAATAAGATTTTATTTAATATTACACAGACATAAAAATAAATTAGGTAGCTTGGTTCCATATATTCTTAGACCCTTTTTCTAGAAGGTTAATAATACAGGTCATAGAAGAACTTCGGATTAAATGGATCAGCAGTCACTCACCAATTTTTGCACCACATAAGACAGTCATTAAATACTTTACTCATGTGCATCTCCTTAGATCTAAGATGGGTGTGAAAGAGATTTGTTGTTTTGTTTTTTTTTTTTAAAAAAAATTCTATCTACTGTAAGTATTCACAGTAATTCTAGTGGAACGAGCCACTATTAATATGCTGATTACTCTTCTGACCTGGCATGACACACAAATATACTTTGTGTTTGTATTTTTCCTCTTTATTTGAAATAGGTTAAAACTGGTGCCACTCCATAAATAGAGTGCTTTTGTATAAAAATAAAGAAATAAAACTATAAAAAATAATTAGGGTGAATGCGAAATATGCAACTGTGCCTTTTATACCTATTATTATGGTAAAGTGGTAGTTGGGTTTGGACACTGAGGGATAAGGGGCTATTCCCAACTTTTTTGAACCTGTATATTTACTTGTGTTTATTTTCTGAGAAATTATAAATAATATATTTAAAAACAAGCCTTTTGCCAAACTCAGTTAATGGACCAGTCTTAAGCATTATTAACACAAGGCTGTGGTTTAAGTAGGTCTTGAGGATTTTTTTTTATTACTATTTGTGTGGGGTTTGGGGTTGTTTTCACTTGTTTTTATTTCTGCTGCCTGGAAAACTACGATCAGTCTATATTATAGTTATTTAGCAAGGTGTCACCAGTTCATGTTGCCAGGAAAATTGTCAATTAATTTTCTTTTTTAATTGCTTTTAGCCGTCATCACATTTCAGTTGTACAGCATAGAAATCATCCTTTTATTTCCTCCCATGGGAAACTCAAATGAGCTTTGCATGTATTTTACATTAGGGCACCTTTATAGATTGATGCGTTAATATATAACTTTATATGTATTAGAAAATTCAATAGCTTTGGTCTAAAAATCTAATGCTCATTCTGGATCTCAGATCCACTATGTTTATTCACTATGGTTTCTGACTGGCCTGCTGCCTGAGTTTCAGGAGAAAAAAAAAAAAAAAAAGTTAAACCTTATTTTTATGTGGGGGAAGAACTTAAACGGGATTGAAATGATTGGCTGAAAGGCTACCCAAGGAGGTTGTCAAGCAGGAAAACAAAGAATACGGATAAAGACCTTGCTGTAAATCCAGCCATCACCAAACATTTGTAAGGAACTTGAGCAACGAAATATTTTTCCCTTCTGTTTCATTGGTGATAAATATACAGTGTTTCCTTAAGGAATGAAGCAGATGAAATAGCAATAGAGGTGGAAGTCCATCAGTTCAGTTGTGTTACTGACTGGAGAAGAGCATAAAACACAAGGAAGACGACAACACTCACCAGCTACCTGGGTATGCTTTCAGACAACTTTTTCCTAAATTTTAAAGCACTTGCATTCAGTGTGGTACGATCTGTTTGTAATATTAATCATTGACTATTGTTCTGCAACTTGGATGTTGATAGTGAAGCAGAGAACAATTTATCATTGTTTATTATGAGTCACTATGCACGCAACTATGCTAAACATGGCAAAATGTATTAAACGCTAGTCCACCTCTATTTATGAAATATTTACATAATTTAATTTGCTTTTGTACAGTTTTATGTAAATAAATTGCTTGTCATTTTTGTCTGCAAATTAAAATATAACATGTTCAACTGGTTGCCCATTTGCCAGTGTACTTTCTCTGACGGGCTATTCTACTTTTACTGGATTAAGTCACATGGTAGTTTGCATTTTTAACCTATATTTTGCATGGCAAAGATGAAACTGCCTTTGTAACTGGCCACATCTTCAGCTGCTGGTGTAGCTGAGGTTCTACCTGTCTACAGAGTGATATTCAGTAGAGGTTATTGTCACTCGGGACAGCATACAGCTATTTTCGCAGTGAAAATAAAGGACTTGTAATGATAGCAATTGTTTCCAATTACTGTTCAAAAGGGCTTCTTATTAAGGTATGTTTAAAACCATCATATTAAGAGGAATAACAAGTCTTAAGTAGAAGCTCAGGTATTTCCATCATGGAATGAAACTTTTCTAGTTATCAGCAAGGTTGTTATTTTTTCTAAGAAGTTTAGAAATACTAACAAATCCTAAAATGCCAGTGGAGCATCTACGCTGAAAAGAACAACACAATTAACGCAGCATTTCAGAGCAAAATGTGAAATAAAAACTCCAGTTCTTTCTAGCTGTGAATCAAATTATCCATCTCAGCATAACTACAGATCAAGAACAAACCCTCCTCAAGAAAGAACATCTAAGAAGCTGAAAGAGTTTATTCCTTAGCTGTCTGAATCACACACTGCTTTTTTGTTTGTTTATTTGTTTTTATAAAAAGCAGGTTCTGAAACAGCCATTAAGATGGGATTTGCATCGATTGTAAAATGTGAAAAATACGTTTGTGGGGAGAGGGATCGAAGGTTAAAATTCACCCCCCTCCCTATTGTTTTCTCCAACATACAGTGCTGCTACAGAGACCTTGCAAATCATTGTGTACAATTTCCCACCTAACACCACAAAAAGTGCTGTTTCTATCTTACCTTAGTTACAGCTCAGGCTTTGATTTTTGTGAATAAAAACTGGCCAGAACTTCTTTTAACTTCTTTTTTTTCTTTTTTTTTTTTTCCAATAAACTTTACATTACAAATTTCTTTCTCCGACTGTGCTTTCAGTTAACATTGCCCGGTCCGTCTTTAATGAACGTGTCAAGGAAGAGTCTTCCTCCCGTAAGCCGAGGGCTGAATCCGCGTGCCTGTGGAGAGAATTCAATCCACCAACTGACCCCACATCTCCCACATCACACTCCAACGAGCTACCCCTCAACCTCTTTCAGCAGCAGTGGTATTTTAATGAGTGACTTCAATCAAGCTTTCATGTTTATTTTATATGAGATGTAGTATGCAAGGCATGACCTTCTGTTTGTTTATTTTGTCTTTTATCTGCATTTCTCCTTGTTTACCAACTGCATCCAGGAAGGTGATTACAGGAAGATAAAATAAATTTCCTGAACCACAGAGAGTCATAAGAGAGGATAATATAAACTGGCAAAAGCTAACAATTTATGCTCCCCTTTAACCCTGACTTCATTTCTCCCTCCTGCACTGCAGTAAAATGTAAATCTTATGCAGAGACTGAAATTAATAAATGTGACCCAGGCCGAAATAATTTCATGTCTTTATTGAGCCTCCTGAGGGGAGTGTATAGAAGACGCTTAATAGTTCATCAATGTGCAGATCATCTAACATATGCAAAAGAAGAAAGCAACACCAGAGTTAGACAAGAATATTTAGTATATTGCTTAGTAAAATGATGGGATTCCAGTCAGTCAGTTCATACAGCTATTTATTCTAAAGCAAATATGACTGGGTTAAAGACTTGGATATACTTACCAAGAAACAAGGAAAAAAATGCAAAATACTTATTCTGTAGTGGCATGGAATGGCCTCTGGGAGAAGAAGGAACAAAGAACAGCAAATAAGTATAATGTAATTGGCACAGAAGTGTTAGAAATAAATCCCTTTAGGACTTTCAAACTGATTTAAGGATCCTAAAATAGGGAGATATTAATGCATAATTTGCAGCTATCTACAGTATGTTACTGTAATTTCCAAGAAAAAATTCTTGCTAATTATAAGGCATGTGATTCTATTTAAGGCGGTGTTTTTAAAGATTTAATTAATGGTTAAAAATATTTATATCTTAGTATTCCTTCGTTGTAAGCTTACTGAAGCAAAATTCAGCAGGCTTCTCCAGCATTCATTGTAGGAGAATGCAAGGTTGGAAAAACGAAGATAGCCAAGACATAGTTTCATGTGTCTATTCTATTTTCAGCAGTGGAACTAACATCTTCATGTTTACACTATAATTATGAATAAAAAAAAAATAAAATTCAAATCTAAACCTATCAGCTGTCACTTCTTTCCAGAATATTTCAGAGGGAACAAAGTAGCATAAAAAGCAGATTTAGTATACCACGTTAAAGCCCCCTTTGGTAAATTTTACACTCAGCAAATTCAGCATCATGGAGAAAGTAACTTAAAAAAGAATGAATCACTAAGTTTTTCCCAATTCTGTGGGAAATCAGAGGAGGAAAGAAAGAGTAGAGCAAGAAGACAAAAAAAATTGCCGTTTCCTTTTATTACCTGCCTCTCCTGGATTTCCAGCACGTACGGAAAATCCCATGAATGGAATCTAAAACTGGAATCTGTCTTTTCTCCACACAGGTGTGGATCTCCACTTTTTTTCCAAAAGAACGTGCAGTTTTTATAACATGTACTAATTCTAGTTGGGGTAAACCATCTTCTTGATGCTTTTTCTTCTGTATTAGATGATTCCAGAAAATGAAGCTGGATCGACGTGAAAGGAGATTATGATGGCAGTAGTCTGCTCTAAGTTAGTTGAATATATATTTAATAAGACAAATAGAAGTGAAAAAAAAAAATCAGAATAAGATGAAAGAGATCCTGTTGGTCTGAAAATATCCACAAACAGCTGCACACACTGTAATGATTTATTATTTAGGTCTGATAAAAACAGAAGAGGCCACAAATTACCTGAGCCAAAAAGAGAAAGGAGGATTTAAAAAAAAAATTAATATATTACAGATGAATAGCTAATACCAGTTAAGTACCTGTATGTATGATGTATGTACATACACACATACCTCTCACCTCTGGCTTTTGAAGCAGATTTTAAGATGCTCTTGAAGATTCCAGAAAATTGTCTACTTCTGTCTCTTGTCATTGTCAGGGAGACCAAATACTGGACTACGGGGACCTTCAGCATGAGGCCCTGTATCTATTCTAAGGTTTAGTAAGATAAAACAAAATACATAAATTAGTGGCTGCCATTTAACATGGAAGGGTATGGTGATCGCAGAGGAAGAAAGCTGAGTAACTACCAAACTTCATTCAGTTTGTCTCTATCCTCCTGTGTCACGTAAGTTGCTAGAACAAAAGTGAGAGCATTTTTAATCTTTGTTGGTCTCCTTTCACTGACAGTTCCTGGAATCAGCTTGGCACCTACTTAGCTTTTGCCCACCTCGTTCTGAACTAGGAAAGAACCCTGGAACAATAGGTGATTTCATATTCTTTTTCAGTCTGACCTCTGAGCATCTGGGAGGCATTGTGTTGCCACCCTTATCTTTAGGAGCATGAAATCACAGTAGACTACCTCACACGTAACTCTAAATATGAGCTTGAATATTAAAGGGGTCCTTACAGGTGGTAGAACAAGAAGTATGCCTTGAATTTAGAATAATCTGGTGCTATGCTGATAAAAAAAAAAAATCCTGAATTCCAGAGAGGATTGAAAAGCTGCTGTGTGTGATAAAGAACAAACCACATGCTGGGTACAACCCTATAATAACAAGCACTGCATTTTCTTCTTGCTCTAATCTGTGCCTTACATAGAGATGAAAGGAAAATGTACAAATGCCCCAGGTCCCTCTGAAGTGAAGTTAACAGTGTTTCATATATACAAAAAAGAAGGAATCACCTTTTGCCAAACCCTGGTAAATTAAGCTTGCTTCCAATCAGTTGGGATGCCTCTGTTCGATATTCTGATTGTGTTTATGTGTCATCAATACAATGATAACAGCTAATTAATGATACGGTGCCCAGTGGCAGGACAAGAGGTAACGGACACAAACTTGAACATGGGAAGTTCTGTCTAAACATGAGGAGGAACTTCTTTACTTTGAGGGTGGCAGAGCCCTGGAACAGGCTGCCCAGAGAGGTGGTGGAGTCTCCGTCTCTGCAGACTTCCCAAACCCGCCTGGACACGTTCCTGTGCAACCTGCTCTGGGTGGACCTGTTCTGGCAGGGAGGGGTTTGGAGTAGGTGATCTCCAGAGGTCCCTTCCAAACCCTACCATTCTGTAATTTGGTGATACAACTAGCATGATGTGCTCATTTAGGAGAGCATAGAATTGATGGAGGGAAATGGTGTAAAAGTACCACCTGGAGAATTAGGGTCTTCAAAATATACCTCCCATGAGGTGCTATAATGTATCAGCTAGATACATTATTGAGTATTAATATAAAAGTTAAATACCACTTTTCAGTTCCAAAGAAAACTCAGCTAGTCAAAACATTAATTCAGAAAGAAATAAAAGTAGGTGAGGGTTTGGTTAGTCATAGACTGAGAGGTCACGTCTGAGAGCTACAGAATAATTTTCCTGTATTGAACGAGTGCAGCTAAAATAAATTTAGCAACACTCAGAAATAATACATCTTGTCTTTTCTTACACAGCGATGGGTTCTGAAGCTTCAAGAAGTTTACTGTTCAGTGGCACTCAAAAAAAAAAAAAAATCAGAACGAAGGCTTAGAATTAAGGAAGGATCATCAAGCAGAATAGATTCTGCTGCTTAAATCAAGATGCAGGTGCATCATGAATATTTTGCATGGTTCTGACCTCCACCCCTCTGTATTAAAAAGGATATAAATACTAGAAGAGATGCAGAGTAGGGCCATCAGTTACAGAATATAAATATGAAAGGAGTCTTCAGACTAGACAAGAGAACCGAGGGGTTTGATAATCATCCATCTAAAGTCATTAATGGCATGACGAGAAGTGGGGAAAACTACCAGTTTTGCTTAATAAATGAGCTATTGAGCATCAAGTGAAATTATCAAGCACTAGGTTCAAGATATATGGAGGATGGTGTGTTTTCTCACAGTGCATCAGAGGAGATTGATTTTTGGGTTGCATGTCATGAATCTGCCTCACAGAAAGAATAAAATAAAACCCCAGAAGATTTCTAGACTGATACTTTTTATGAATAACTTAAGAATAACATAAGTAAAAGACATATCTGTTTGTTTCTCCTGCTCTCTTGCCTAAACAGACATGCTAACAATGTTTTCTGGAAGCAGAATACTGATTTAAAGGTTCTCTTTCATTCTGAAAACCCCCAAACCAAGCCAGATACACACAAAAAACCCCCAGAAAATCCCACAAAAAAAAATCCAGCCCTCATCACCACTATTTTGTTAACCAACATGGTGAGAAGCTTTTGTTCAAGAAGTTCTTATTGATACGCAATGCTTTTTATTCTGCTTCCCTGTGAGAGTGATGAAAAATAATCTATGCATAACCACAATGACTCCTTGGAAGTTCTTAGCTGCAAGTCTTTTGCTAGAAAACTTTAAGTGGGGATAAAAAGAAAAGTTAGATTTTCTTTTCTCCAAATTAGCTAGGTTCTAAGCACTAGAACAGACTGTTGCTGGGCTCATTTGGACATGCGAACAGCCCGTTACATGGGTTTTCAAAGATAGTCATGTAATTAACTCCTGCTGAAATCAGTGACAGCTATTTATCTTGCTGTGCACTCCTGGTTGCAGAGAGTCATATAGACAAAAACGTGTAGCAAAGCAAACCACAAGCATTTGCAAACAAGTTTCCAAGAGTTTGTGTTGTTTCAAACTTTATACCTCTTGAATACGCATACAAAACAAAAGAGAGTAGAAAATACTGTAAGAATACAGTAACATGCAAGTTCTCACCTGACGATGTTTGTGGTCTTTGGAGTATGTGGAGACATCTGGTTTTGCCCATCTTCTAGCTACAGCTTTTAGCATCAGTGATGCAATTAGAACTTCTGCTATACCCTCTGATAATGAAAAGATACTTTTTCTTTTTTTTTTTCCCCAAAGACATCTAAAAACAGTTGTTTATTCACCTCCACATTCCATGGGAAAAAGCAATTACCTATTAATAGGACTTCAATTTGGAGCCATTAGGTTCATTGCCGGTTATTCTGCAATATACTAATAATTTCATTTTGTCCTATTTTTCCTTAAAATTAAATTTAAAAACCAGATTGATACTCGTGAAGCTAATATCCATGACAGAAATATTGCAGTGAACACCGGTTAGTAGTATTTTAGTTTAAAGAACTAAGTTATGCAGCAGTTTCTAAAAATCATGCAGTAACATGACAGGAAAACACAAGATTAATATGTGAAGATACAGTAGTTTCTTTTACACAAAAATTCTTCTATGGATTATTCAGAATACTGGAGGAGTTCCCCATCTATGTAAAAATAATCCCTTGGCAGCAACAGTACTGCAACCTCTTCAAATTCCAGATGTGGCGTACAAAACAAACTGTTCCCTACACCCTGTGGAGCAGCATAAGTTGAAGATGTGGAGAATGCACGCTGTTTAACCTTAAAATAAGTAAATAAAATGTTAGCAATTACACAAACTCACATAAACCTTAAGCAAAGTGCATTCTGGTCAGAGTTGAGAAACTGGACAATTTGATTAGGTTTAAATGACTATATAACTGGAAGGCTGTAAAGAAAGAAATGCAGTTATTTAAGTGGCCAAAGTGAATTAATACTTAGCTCTCAGGAGGAGAGAAATATGACTTTATTCCTGTTTTTTACTGTTTTTCCAAAACATAGTTGCCACCAGTGCTACACAAAAATTACTGCTAAAGTTTATTTACCTTAAGGATGAAAAGAAAAAGACGTTCCCCCCCCCCATCCAGGTTAAAACCTGAGCAATTTGAAGTATACTGTTTGACGTGGACTAGACGCACTCCAATTCCAAGTATGTACTACCACCTTTGTGAGAGTACCAATTTGGGAACAAATATCATACCTCAAACCTCTGTCTCTGAGCAACAGAAACAGAGCAGTCTTTGCAGACTCTTACAGCTTCCATCCTTTGCTTTCACGCTACAACCATGGAAAGGAAAAGGCATCAGTTATGCCTAAAAGGCCTTTATTTATAATCCCTGAATCTATTTTCTACTCATTTGTGAATAGATCAAATTCTTGCTAAAATCTTTTAGAAGGAAAAGGCTGTTAATACAAGACATGAGAAGTTATAAGTGTTTTCATGCCTTTTTCCAGAGAAATCTGCGCCATCTTTCAGGCACAGAAATACAACCTTTCCTCTGGATCACTACAGCAGAATACACACACTGAAGAATAACTACTCAGATTCTGCTTTCAAGTTACCTGTGTAACCAGAATGAACCTGCACAGGGACAAACCTGAACAGATTTTGCCCCAGAAGGGGGGAAAAAACAGCCAGTCTTCTTTGTATTTTTATTTTTTTTCTCCAATAAATTATCTTCCTTGCTAGACATACTGGATTCTTCTACGCTCTAACATCACCTTGGAGTGCTAAAAATGTAAAATCTCTCAACCCTTTCTTCTTCAAAAAGAAATCTCCTAAAAATACAGTGTGATGATTTCAGAACCCCAAAAGAATTGAACTTGAATGCATGATTTCATTGCAATTGTAAACTATAGGTGTGCTTTATTTTATAGTCTATTGAAATATATCATCAGTACCCCATTATATTGACGAAATGTGCCTTTGTCCAATAGACAAAGGAAAACAATATTCCTTTGACAGATTTTTGTTAGTTTCTTCCCCCCTCAAACTTTTCTAGAAACTTTTGCTGACCGTAAAGTCATTACAGAACATTTACCCTCTTGCTCTCAATAGCACTTAAAGACTTTCAAAACTGCTTCCTGGGGAGAAAAAGCATCAGTCAGTGTTGGATTAACACAGCATGGGTTGGATATACATGACAGCAGTATCTCAAGTCTCCTCTTGCCCCACCTCCCCAAACCACAAGAAAGAAATATAGTGACCCAACAGCAGCAGCAATTTAGTTCAAAGAGAAAGTGCAGAGAGATTTAAAACCTGTCCAGAGAAATTATAATACCTTCCAAAACCTATTGCATCAAAAAATGCATATGAGCATGCTATTTGGAGATTTTTAAAGCATATATTTTTTTGACCTAACAGGGGTGGCATGGAGATTTGTTGGACAAATCCTCAGCTGCAATAAATCAGACCATAACTTATCGAGAAAGAACACAAGGGATAATGGATTTCTTACCTTTCTCGTTTGGATGGCAATATTGCACAGCTTGTATTCGATAGCTGGTTCATCAGACAAATTTGCAAACCATAGTATACCACAGAATCACAGAACAGTAGGGGTTGGAAGGGACCTCTGGAGATCATCTAGCCCAGAGCAGGTTGCACAGGAACGTGTCCAGGTGGGTTTGGAAAGTCTGCAGAGACAGAGACTCCACCACCTCTCTGGGCAGCCTGTTCCAAGGCTCTGCCATCCTCAAAGTAAAGAAGTTCCTCCTCATGTTTAGATGGAACTTCCCATGTTCCAGTTTGTGTCCATTACCTCTTGTCCTGTCACTGGGCACCACTGAGAAAAGACCGGCCCCATCCTCCTGACACCCACCCTTTAAGTATTTATGAGCATTGATCAGATCCCTCCTCAGTCTTCTTCAGACTAAGACGACCCAAGTCCCTCAGCCTTTCCTCCTCATCAGAGAGATGTTCTAGTCCCCTCACCATCTTTGTAGCCCTTTGCTGTACCCTCGCCAGCAGTTCCCTGTCTTTCTTGAACTGGGGAGCCCAGAACTGGACACAGTACTCCAGATGGGGCCTCACCAGAGCAGAGCATGGGAGAGGATGACCTCCCTCGACTTGCTGGCCACACTGTTCTTGATGCACCTCAAGTTATTATGGTCTCAGTTATTATAGGAAATCAATTAGGGGCTTATCCAGCTGATTTCTTCAACAGTGATTTTGCTTTTAGATCACAGAACCCTCTTTTTGAGGGCTGAAGACCATCGGGGCAAGCTGGCCAACCTCATGAGAGAAGTTCTAACCTAGGAATGGCTGCAGAGGGAAATTATGATCCACCGTCAAGGAAGGAAGTGGCAGGCAGGGGTGGGCAGTAAAGGGCGCAAAGGTGGCAGGTAGGGGAGAGATCTTCAGAACAATACCTTGGTCGTCTTCTTGCATTTTGCAGCAAAACAGCCTTCTGCCTCCCTCCTTCCTATTTTGTTTCTGGCAAACTTGAAATAAGATCATATTGTTTTGGTCTGAAGATCCCCTTAGCTGAAACGAAGGGGAATCATTTGCATCCGAGCTGTACGATGTTGTTCTGAGCCGAGATACAAATAAGCAAAGTAGGGCTGCTGTGCAGACAGGACTAAAGGCAACACTGTGACTGATGAAAGAGCTCCAACGCTGTCAAGACTCTCAGTAGAACCTCTGCACATCACCACCCTGCCTTGTGTAAGCAATCCAACTTGCTCAGGGCCAGCTCTCGGGTGCCTGTATTGTTTGAGATAAAAACACTGCTTTTCCATCAAATGCTGTGCCAGGGAGCAGGAAAGCATAACGCAGCCGAGCCTTAAACTAAAGGGAGAATCAGGAGCTTAAGGGCAAGCTTAACTTTATTCGGAATAAGCTATAGCAAAACAGCATAGTATAACTGCTCTCTATCTGCTGATCTGTTGCTTGGCCAGGATTCTCTAACACAGAAACCGAAATCCATGCTTACCACTAGCCTGGTGTCCACGGAGGCTCTGTCTCGGTGGATCAGGAGCTCTGAGAAAAGCTGACATCACATTCACTAATCAACATTGTGGTAGGAGATTTACACACACGCAGACACAGATCGCATATGTAACTATCTCTATACAGCATCAAATGTGCAGCAAGCAGGTATACATACAAATGCACAGCCAAGGAATGGTAGATCAAAATCAGATTTCTAACAACTATAATGGTGAGCTACTCCAGGAATGTCGGCTTTCCGGACCAATTATGTTGCACAGCCCTTGAAGTGTTGCAAAGTGGCAGCCACACACTCTTAATCATATTCTTTGTTTACACACTGTATTCAAGCTTTCAAATCTTCTTGTGCTGGAACTGCTTTTCAAGGAGTCTTACTGTTTGTTTGGTGTGTTCTGGGGGCTTTTTTGTTATCACTACTGATGTTTTTTTGCTCGTTATCAGCATATTATGCAATATATTTTGTATTCTGCAGCAGCTCATATGTTAGAATCTTTGTCCCTCAGACCTTCAGCGGTGCATTTATGGACACTCCAGCTCATCCATAGAACAAATGTAATCACAAATTCATCAGTACACTATCGTAATTTAAAATTATGCTCAAGAAAGGTTTTCCTAACCTGCACTGGATTTATTTTTCAAGGTCAAATTTACATTTCTCAAGAATTAACAGTTTTTATGCACCATTCCCCTCTACCATTTTTCCAGCCAAACATTTTAAGTTTACAAAATTTAAATCAAGTGAGACTGTCTTCCTCTGTGACATATCAAAATATAATTATATATTCTAGTAGTCAGCTGAACTTTGTCCCTTATTTGCATCTTATCTTGAACAATTTATTTTCCCACTTGTCATGAAACCTATGACTGGAGCTGATCTTTTATAGACCACTTGGCAGGAGTGAATAATTAGAAATACGGTTCCATCTGCATTAGAATGGTTTTTGTCCAAATTCTGGATGCAGGCCCTGCTACGTGCCTCCCTAAAACTCCCTAATAGGAGCGCAAGAGATAAAGACATTAAGATAAATACAGTGAACTACCGTCTTAGAAATTAGTAAGCCTGATAGTTATGTACTGCATTAGAAAGTATGTTATTCTCATTTAAGCTTGATTTTACCTTAATTAACATTACTGGATTTTTATGATCTTTTTCTAGTTCTAAGGAAAAATAAATTATTCCCATCATGACATATACAACGTTATATTCTTTAAGGAGAGGGTCTAGGATTTTGGTTTTATGTTGCTCCAGTTAAACTGTGCTTAATAAAACAGGTTTGAGAGAATAAATCACTTCTCAAGCATAACAAACCCGCTGTTTTGAAGTAACAGTAACAAGCCACTTACTGTATCCAGTAAAGCAGATATCAGAAGTCTATATACGTAGGGACACTTGTCCCAAATTCAGGCAGCACAGAAGTGTTCAGGATATTCCAAGAGTTTCATAAATGTGACCGATTATGTAACAAGATATGCCGAAGGACTTCAGAATTAAAAAATAGGGCATATGAGACATAATTAAAATGCAGATCTTCAACAACATTTTTTTTTTAAAAATCTCAGCAAACTGCACAAAAAATGAAATATGAAAGGCTGCAGAGTTATGTAATATAACTGGAAGGGTACATATTCTTGCTCAGATCAGTCTGCGCAACAAGTGGCAATTTATCACCTTTCTTAAAACAAATGTCTTAAAACTTTGCACTACTATTTCTCCAGGTCAAAATAGGACACGATCAACACCACAGGGGGCACAGGGAAAGGCTGCAAAGGGAGAAATTTCCCAAAATATGTAATATACCCTAAGAATATTCAGCCCCACTCGCTCCTCATCCTTGGAGTTTGTTATGGAGTTAGAACAACTCAGAGCAGCCTTTGACCTGCAGCCAGGTAACTTCCCTGCTCATAAAAGATTGCAGAGGCGATGTTGACCATCCAAACACAGTTCTGCTCAGCAAGGACTAGGAATAGCATATCTCTGTGGCATACCTACCAATGCTTCTTCAATATGCCTCAAACCTATTCTTCCTCACAGCTTTCTTCTTTTTCTTTTTTTTTTTTTTGAGGTTTTTATTAGACTACAACATCCTGCTTATTTGGAAAGACAAGAATGGAGGGCTCTAATTACAAATTGTGTTTTCTTGAAGATTAATGAATGCAGAACAGACCAGGTTCTGCATTCTCTTCCTATTCATAGAGGTTTACTTCCCTCCTCCCACCCTCATAAATCATATAGCTTTATGTTTACAGTTCTTTCATGAGAACGGGAAGATGGAGTCACAATCATACCTCAAGAATCACGAAGAGAAACTGAGTTTCTCTTATTACAGTGTTGTAATAATAATAGTGGCACCAAGCAGGTAAGGACATAAGACTTGAACAGATCCACGATGGGGCCTCTACGAGTCTTTGAGCTCCATGAGAACTTGTTGACAGAAGGCTTATAGCAGCACTTTCTGACACCTAAGCTGTGGAGCATACTCCTACAGAAATTAAAAAGTGCTACGAAAAACAACAGGACAAATAGAGCTACAAATAGTATTGTTGCAGTGAATTTACATGTGAGGGGGTCATAAATGTTGAAATTAACTTAAAGAGGCACAAATTAAAACATTTAAGAAATTTCTGAAGCTTGATGGGATTTTGAGAATTTGTCTTAAGCACATGAAGTGGGCAATGCCCTCTTCAAAACTACATTTAGCACAGAATCATAAACCAGACCTATCACAAATTAGTAAATACAAGTTGTACAGACATCAGTATAAACCCATCCATGTACATTGTTTTCCAACACAATTTATGGGAACACAGCTACAAAACACTTTCTCAAAATTTCTCCAAGTGGAGCTTCAAAGCTGTTTTATATAGAACTATGATTCTGTGTAGCTCAGGTTGGACTTCTGGAAGTCATCTGGTCCAGCTCTGTGCCTAATGTTGGACCAATTGGATCAGATTACTTAGGGACTTGTCCAGTCAAATTTTGCATATCTCCAAAGGATGGAGATTCCACAAGGTCTCTGGGTAGCCTGTTCCGGTATTTAAAGAATCTTGTTACGAAAAGACTTTTCTTTATAACTCATCAGAGTTTTCCACATGCCAAGTAGCATTCATTGCCTCTTGTCCTGTGACTGTTCAGCTTCAAGAATAATCTTATTCTGTCTTCTACATACTCTCCCATTAGGTAAAGATGAATATCTCCTTTCGCCTTCTCTTAAGGCTGAACAAACCCATTTTTCTCAGCTGCTTCTTGTATGTTATACAGTCCAGATCCCTAAATGTCCAGGAACTCCTGCACTCCTCCATACAGGTACATCTTTCTTATATTAAGGAACCCAAAACCTGACACAGTGCTTAAGATATGCTCTCACAAGGAGCAAAGAGAAACAAAGACTTACTTTTCCTTAGTCCATGAGCTACACTTTTCCTTATCTAGTCCAGTTTGTATTGGCTGCTTTTTTGCTTTTTTTTTCAGCTGACTTACCTCATTTTGTTGTTCATCAGGATCATCAACTCCAGTCTGTGCTAAACTGCACAGCAGAGGGTTAGCACATCCCGGATGCTGGACTTGGCATCTGCATTTATCCTTACTGAACTTGATGAGGGTCCTGTTCATACATTTCTCAAAACTATCGAGGTCCCTCTTAGTAGCAGCCCTATCTTCTGATGGATCAGCTGCTCCCTCCAGTTTGACATTTCTCATGGTTCTAGGTTACCTCAAACCAGGACAGTACTGTATATGAAAATGCTGAGAGTGCATCATCCAGGTCATTAGGAATGGTAATGAACCTCACATTTATTCCTGATGGTGCACACTTTGACTTTGTATTTCTGCTAACAACCCTCTGAGCCCAACGATCCAGCCATGCATCTTATAATCCATTTATCTAGTGCACAACTAATCAACTTGGATATCAGAATACCATGAGGAACCAAGCCTTACTAAGATAAGGTATCTCCTGTGATCTCCTGTTCCAGTTAGCCAGTCATTTCATCACAGAAGGTTATCAGGTCATCACATCAGGTTATCAGATATAATTTGTCCTTGGTAAACACATACTGACTTTCACAATAATGATCGTGGCTGCACGTGGCTGCAAATGGCTTCCAGGCAAATTGTTTCATAATCCACCCAGGCACTGAGGTCAGGCTGACCGGCTTCTTGAATCCTCCTGCCCCATCTTGAAGATACGCATGCCATTTGCCTTTTTACAGTCATCAAACTTCCTCCTGATTATCAACATGACTTTTATAAAAGCTTATAAAAAGTATAATCTTTTTATTATAAAAGATACTAAAAAATTGTTCACTAAGAATATTACCCAGCTTCCCCAGCATCTTTGGAAGAATGTCATCCAGCCCCGGGTACTTGTGTATATACAGTAGAATTAGGTTCTCCTTATCTTCCTCTACAGTAGAGGAATAACTTCTGTGTCTACTAGTAGAGTGAGGGGCCCAAGAGACCTGGGGTCATACCTGTTTGGCGAGGGCTGGAGGATGGGGAAGGTGGTTATAGAAGCTCTTAATCACATTGTTCCCTAGGTGCAAGTCCAGCTAAGCTTCGGCTTCCCTAAATCTATTTCTGCATGCTCAAAGTCTTTTTGTTCTTCCCGAGTAGCCCATTGCCACTTCCACTTTCTGTGCACTTCGCTTTCATGACTAAACTCAGCAACCATGACTGATCGTACCTTGATTCCTCAGTGAGCGTGTAACAACATTAGAATGCCAAGGCTTCTTAAACTTTTGCATGCACCACAATAAACTGAGTAATATATTATACGGAGATCACACCAAAAGAAAGATAGCACCCCTCTTCGTTTTGCAGTTTAATTATTGATCAAATGTCTGTCTTTGAAATTTCATATTCTCGCGTATAAAATGATCCTGGTTCTTTGTTCACTAAAATCAAATTACAAAAATGAAATATTTAGTAGAAAAAGAAACTATTTGAACATGAACTTGAAATAATAAAATATGAGGACAGAGGAAGAGCAGGCAAAACGTTTCCAAGCGCTATGTAACGAAGCAAACTCCTTCATAGGCAAATTCATTTCTAAAGTAAAAAAATCAAAGGTGCTGTGTCTGGTTTGTGTTATTATGGTTGTGATTATTTATTACAGAAAAGCCCAGAGGTACATTATAGCAACTATTGTGCAAAAGCACAGTTCTGTAAGATGAATCCAATAGCATGAAAGTACATTAGTACAAAGGGATGTTGAGGGACACACTTCATGATGGATTATTTTTCCCTTACTTATACCCTGGTTTTCTATTGCTCAGTAATAGAAAACTTTTATAGCTTAGATACTGTTGTACTACAGCAGAAGATGGGGCCCTCGGTTCAGGATCGAGACTTCATTGCTGGGGGCTCTGTATGGACACATAAATCTGGCTTTTTCTCAGAGAACACAGGGTAAAGTTGATACCTCTTACAGCTCTAAGCCTATTCATCAGAGGAGCAGTCCCATGCTCCCTCCTCCCCGTTCCACTAGCATTCATTTCACATTTTCGATTGAACCAGAGAAGTTAAATCACAAAAAAGCTCAAACAAACCCAAACCACCCACCCAAAGCAAACCCAAAACAAATAAACAAACAAGTCTCCCCCAAAAAAACCCCACCACACAGAAAAAACACAAAGACACCTACCAAAAAAACCCCAAAAAAACCCACAAAAAACAGAACAACCCCAATACAATCACCAAAAAACAACAAAAAAAGAAGAGCTCTCCAACAGACTGACAAAACTGAATTGACTTACTGCAAGGAAAGACAAACAGAGCCAGCTGAAAGAAGAGGAGTACAAACTATCTCCTTTCAACATATTTGGGGCATGAGTTCAGCTCAAGCTGCATCATGTAATTTCACCCTTTGGCTAGATTTTTTACAAAGCGTTTAGGCAGCTGAAATAAGAGATATCTGTTGAAAGCCTTAGGCTTGTGTTGGAGGTTAGGGTGCATGACAGCCACTGTTCTGTTAGCCAGATAAATTAGAACTCAGAGAGCCACAGTAGAACACTTCTATCAGAGATCTTACATCCACACACGCTTTCACAAAGCGCTGGCAATAGCGCACAAGGTTATATTGTCTCAAAACAGCAAAGACCCACATACCTCGAGGTATACTGTGGGCTTGCACAGTATCTGTCCAGAAGATGTATAAGCAAGGCAAGAGATATGCTGCAATCACATATTTTCCACAGACCAGCCTTTGAGAATAACTAAAACCTCTTCATTACATTTACTTCACATTACTCTGGGCAAACGAATTCAGGTATCTTGAATAGAAATAAAACACATCTGAAACTGAGGCTACATAGACCCATAATTATAGCAGTCATAAAGCGCAGAGAAGAAATAGAAAGTGCGTACTACCGCTAGTGAAGAAAAAAAAAACAAACCTAAAAAAATCACTTATGCATTAAGTTATCTGTAGAAAGCAAATCTCCAAGTATCAGTCAACAGCTCAGCTGAAGACATAGTGGCTTTTAAGTGCTACTTTCGCTGCTTCTAACACATCTGGAAGATGACCTTAAAAATTAGTTGTGCAGTTTTGATATCAGCCTGTGGAAAAAACTCTGCACTAGACCTCATCTCACGCTGTGTTGATGCAAGCCACAAGAAACAAAAGCTTGTAAAGCTAGAAGATGAGAGCACGAGAGCATACTTACTACCAGCAAGCTAGCTGCAAGTTCTGCAGCGTTCTCGAAGCTAATACATCTTAAGTATTAATTAGTAAGTATAAGAAGCAATTGGCTAACCTAGACTCCAGTGAATTGAGACATTTGTATAAAGCTGTAAGATGCCATGGATAAGTCATCCCTAGAGGTACCTAACTGTCTACACTTGAAGAGCAACTTCCTAGGTTATGATGAGAGGTGATTATCTTTCAGGAGATTAATCTCCATTTATTAGCTGAGTAACTCTCAGTTATATTCTCTTCTCCTATATGTACTGCTGTAAAACAGTCGTGCTCTTGCTGTTGTCACTCATGCCGTTAACAACTCTTGTTTTGCAAACCTGCCAGAATTTGACTTTACGCAGTTTACTCACAATATAATTGACCAACTCCATAATGTGATTTTGGGCATCTGGGTCCACTAAAGTAAAACCTTTCATGCTCAAGTCAAGGTCACATGCTGGATACCTTTAGAAAACAAATGTAAATAGAAATACTTACATGCATATATAGACATATACATATGTACACACTCATATACACATATGCATGCATATTATATATATGTGTGTGTATATAAAACTCCGTCATACCTTAGTACACTGCTTCTTTAAAGCTAACTTTTTCAGTCTAGGTAGCTAGTTTCATATGAAATCAGGAAAAGCCCTTGCTGTATTTAAACTAAGAAGTGGTGTTAGCTTTTTGCACGAGAAGCCCTCTGTAGGTGTTCACAAGTTGATATTGCTTACTTTAAATACCTTTATGAGTACTATGCTTTTTTTTTTTTTTGGATAGACAGCATTCAAGAAGGCCAGAGAGCCTGTTACTCAAGAGCTCTGTTTCAGCAGGTAGTAGAATGCTAATTCGCAGAACAGATTTTCCAAATCAGATCTTTGTGTAGTGGTAATTTAATCAGGTTTTCCCTAAGAACATTGGCTTTGACCTACTGAAGGAGTAGCTGGTTAGGAAGTGTTTCTGAGCTTCTGCATGACTTTAGGTGCCAATGGTTTGAATTTACTGTAGCTGGCGTTCTGTCAGCAGATATACATCCAAACCAGTAGAGTACAATACTGAAAACAGCAACCAAGTGGGGCTTCTGATGTTAGAAGTGGTACCTGTGTGTTGTTTCATTATGGCTATTGCCACTGAACACAGAGGGCTTTATCCAGTAACCTGTTTTAGAGTTTCCCATAAAACAGCAAGTTACTTCAAAGTTTTAGTTGTCACTCAATACACAAGTCATCCTCAAGTAGGCAACACATGACTAAACCTGTTTTGAAAGGCAAGTATATCACATGTCTTTCTAGATGGTTCCCACACTCAAGTCTGAAAATTATCAACTCCCACGCATTTATTACCTGTTAAGTATTTAGCAAGAACATGTTTCTATATGGTGTTACTTCAGTAAGAGAGGTAAAAAAGCACGCATTTTTAGACTATGGGTGCAACTTGAGTATTCTTCAGTACAACTCAAGTGTGTATCAACATCAGAGGTAAATTGCACTGTTAATTAGTTTGATCTTGGTCAACTTTAAATATTTCTACCTGTGGTCTGCCAATATTCCTGAAGTCAAATTCAAACCTCTCTGCAGAGTTGATCAGTTGCCTAAAAATTCACAATAGGGAAACAGATCATCTGAGAAGAAGGAATGGACCTTGTTATTCTTGCTTAATTCTCTGCTTTGGTCACTGAAACACCCTTATTCTGACTCACCACTGCTTAACTCTATTGGTAGGATGAAAGTTAGATTTATCTTTGCTGCTCACTTGTTCAATGCAAGAGTGCCCTAGAGTTTCTAGTATACCCATAAGCCAACTTTAACAGCCATTACAGGCGTAATTTAGTGGTCAGTATCTTTTTGTAATATTAAAGGATCCAGATGCCTCACCTGTACGTGAGTAGCAGGAGAAGCAGGGAGGGGGAAATCAGACAAGCGCTGTAAAACAAACCTACAATCACTCAGAGACAGACACTGCATCTCTATTGAGAGATCTTTTATGGAATGAACAAGCTATTTTCAGAAGTGTAAAACATTCTGAAATTGTAAAGACATACATTTACTAGTAATAAAACTTTCGGAAAGATAAGCAAGTTTAAGGGAGGGCTTCTTAGTCATATCTTAAATGATTAAGTACCTCAGTTAATTTGAGAAACTATTCTTATTAGAGTTCTTGTTTTTGTACTGAAAAAAACAAAAACAAAAAACAAAAAACCATCAGCAGCATTTGGAAAAAACAAAAAATCCAAGGGAAAGAAGACTCTTTAACGATCCTAGGAGGCTTTGTATTCCAACTTTAAGCTTTTGAGCAACTATTCGGAACACGGTCCCAACAAACACACGTGAAAGGTTTAAAGAGAATGCTGACACAGCTGAAAAAAGTGTTATAGTAAAAATCAATTTTCACTTATGCAATTAAAATATGACAGACTGAGTCAATAGAGGCATTTAGCCCACCAGACACAACAAGTGGGATTTTAATAGGGAAACAGAAATTCTTTGGAACAGACTTTCCATATATCAAATAGGATCATTACAGTAGCTTTCATTTCCTTCAAGGAAAGTTTAAAGGCACACTCCCATCTATTAGAGCAGGCATCCAATAAACAGCACCTGTTCTGCATCTTAAACACCATTTCTCTCCACACCTACTTGGTCACCAAACAATTCTGCCATAAAGTGGTCCAACCTACTCCATTGAAACTTGCAGAACTGGATATTCATTCTTTCTTTCTTTACCTAACAGTCCTACCCGTTAGAATAGTATTAATCTCCTGTCTCATTTTATATAAAGGAGAGAAAATTGATTTCATTTGGGGAAAAAAAGTCCTTCCTGGAGTCTCTTATAGTTTGATGAGCGTCCTCTTTTACAAACTAATAAATATCCATTAAAATAGTGTCATTAAGGATCAAATAGCATTAGTTACTAGTTCCTGTGGAAGTGGTCAGATTAGTGAGTCCTTGAATACTTCTCACTGATTTTATGACAGAGATCAGCTGTCAGTACCAACTTGTTTGGGTGCTGAAATGCAGTCAGAAGAAAAGTCCTTTCCTCTAGACAAGTTGCTCTTGCAAACATCTATTCTTCTCTATACTTTGTATTAGGACTTAACACAGGCAACTACAACATTAACACAGTTTGTCATGGTTTTGGCTGGGATGGAGTTAACTTTCTTCCTAGCAGCTGGTGTAGTGATGCATTTTGGATTTGGGATGAGAAATAGCATTGATAGCCTCTGGTGGTTTTGGTTGTTGCTAAGTACTCAAAGCTTTGTCTACTTCTCACACCACCCTGCAAAGTAGGGTGGAGACACAGCCAGGACAGCTGACCTCAACTGACCAAAGGGATATTCTATGCCATATGGTGTCATGTTCAGTATATAAAACTGAGAGGGGGAGAAGAAGGAAGCGAATGCACACGTTTGGAGTTATGGCATTGGTCTTCCCAGGTAACAGTTGGGATCGTTTAGCCTGGAGAAAAGGAGGCTGTATCGCTCTCTACAACTCCCTGAAAGGAGCATGTAGCCAGGGGGATGTTGGTCTCTTCTCCCAAGTAACAGGCAATAGGACAAGAAGAAATGGCCTCAAGTTGCACCAGGGGAGGTTTAGATTGGATATTAGAAAAAATTTTTACACTGACGGGGTTATTAACCATTGGAATGGGCTGCCCAGGGAAGTGGTGGAGTCACCATCCCGGGAGGTATTTAAAAGCCAGGTAGATGGAGTGCTTAGAGATATGGTTTAGTGATGGGTTTTGTCAAAGTTGAGTCGATGGTTGGTCCCTTCCAACCTAGGCAATTCTATGATTCTAACTGCTACACATGATGGATCCCTGCTTTTCTGGAGATGGCTGAACACCTTTCTACAGGTGGGGAGCAGTGAACGGATTTCTTGCTTTGCTTTGCTTGCATGTGTGGCTTTTGCTCTGCTTGAAAAAGACAGTTTATCTCAACCCATAAATTTTTCCTCACTTTTACTCTTCTCACTCTCTCCCCCATCACAATTAGTGGGAGGGACCGAGCAGTTTTGTGGTCTTAGCTACCAGCTGAGGCTAAACCATGGCACAGTTGTATTCTGTTTGTTACTACAAATAACTAACTAAATACATCAAGCAAGTCATTGAAATAGGGTCATTTTCTCTAGAGTTACTGAATGTGGAGCTTGTGTGCACAACATCAACACCAGTAGTACTTAAACATTTTTTTTTTTCTGTTTGTATGTGGCTTAGCTTTGGGGATTTACCACTACACTACAGAATTCCAACTGAGCATCACAACCCTAGCAGTTTTATTTTCCTTTCTACAAAACAACCACTTCAGAAGGCAGCAAGAAAATCCTATTATTTGCTCAGTATCCTAGGCAAGATGTGACATGAGTTTTGATCCCCCCTCCCCTTTTATTTTTTTGATGACAGCACAAAACTCTGATATTTTTTTTTCTCAGCACATGTTCAATACATAAAAGCTAGGCTGACACACAACCAAATAGAAGAAAATAACACATGATGAGTTAAAATAATTCATTAATTCATACCAGACATGCTTTTTGCTGAAGCCTTCCCAAGAACCCGAATTTGAGTGGAACAGAACCAATTGATCCAAATCAGAACATATAAGAGGAAAACAGAAAACTATTTAAGAGCTTTCAAGTTAACTCAGAAAATGGGACAATATTTTTTGGGGGGAAGGGGAAATATAATTTTTGAGCATTTAGATACCAGCTCTCTCCTTGCTTTAGTAAAAAGGAAATATGCAATATTAAAAGCAAAGATAAGATTCTCAAAAACACATAACTACCTTTTGAGTTGTTATGTCAATGTAGGCAGCATAATAACACAAAAGAAATCCTTTGTGGATACATAATGACAACAGTAAAATTCTAGATTTGAATTCCAGATAAAGAGAAAATATACACCACTAACTTCATTTATCTTTCTCCAACAGGAAACAAGTCTTCCACTCAAAAAACACCCAACTTCTTAGGAAACAATTAACTTAAAACCAACCATCTTTACTTGAAGGAAAATACCTCTTATAATGTATTGAAACCTGTTTGGCAGTAGGAAGACCACATAACTGAGTCCTCCTGATTATTTTTTTTCTCTAAAAATGAAACCAGCTTATCTGAGGGTTTAAAGGGCCTTATACCTAAGTACACTTCTGTATATAAGTTTTAAAGTAAATCTTGATTTACCAAGCATTTAAGACATTGATTACCAAAAAACCCTAAACTGAAACAGAACAACCAAAAAAAAAGCAAACCTGAAAAAGAGATAAGTATCTGAAATGGGGTTACCATGAACACAACTCTCTTTTCAAATTGACCTGCATTCACTGACATTATGAAGCTAAACAGCTACAGCAATTAAGGTTATGTGCTGTGATGGAAAGATAGTTCCTCCAGTTTCCTCCAAAAATTCTTAGGTTGGAGCTAAAACCCATTTTAGCTAGAAACCTATTAGAGTATCTTGAATGTTAAAAATTGTCTGAAATGAGGATTCAGAATATTTTGAGAGACAATGAAATCACACAGACAGTATTAAAATCATTTACAGAAAAAATAGAGGAAGATCTCTAATTTTCTATAAATTAGAAAAAAATATCTAGTTCATATTCAGTGACAGTCAGACTGTTAAGCTATTTAGGTATTTTTAATTAGAAAATCATGTACAGGTGCCTAAATGGCACACTTGAATATATTTGAAAATATGACACTAAATCATATGTAGGATCAAGATTTTACATTTTTGTTATTTCGCTCCACCATTAACTGTGCATCGATGTGTAGTAACTGAAATATCTCTTAATAGAAGCAACAGGGAAAACTTGCCTGATTTAATATGAACATAGAGAGTAGAGAAAATATTAAAATTAAAAAGTTATTTAATTGTACAGACTTTTCAGACTGAAAAAAAGTTTCTTTTCTGACTAGCAGTAGAAGAAAAGAAAAAACCCACCCACAGTTAATTACTGTGATTAAAAAAAAAACCAACAAAAAACCAAAAAGACTTTAATTAACTTAAATTGTTGAAGATTTACATTATATTTTTTGGCAATTATCTTCAAATTTTAATGCTATTTAGTAGAGCATTTGAACAGCATAATCGTTTACCATTTACTGAGCTGGTTTTTTAGCTCTGTAATAGCAAAGCAAAAGGGTAGGTTGCAAGAAACAGAACAAATGACAAGAACGTGACATGTAATTTTTGATGGCATGAGGCATACTATATCTGAAGATGTTCATTATGCGGGGAAAATATTTGACATCACTCCCAATGATAGGAAAGAACTTAAATGATTGAGCTTTTGCGGCATAACGTTGAAAAGAGACACTACAAGAATTTGCATAGTTAGCTCATAATATGATAAACAAAATCTTGCAGACATCTCATAATCTCCCAGGAAAGACATCAATATGCATTCATGGAGAACGAGAGCAGGGATGAACCATGGTCTCCCATTTGCTGAAAGGGTGTTTTATCCTTCCCTTGTGGGTTAACCCCAGTGGGCAGCTAAACACCACACAGCTGCACCCTCACTTCTTCCCCTCCTCCAGTGGAACGGGGCAAGAGGACAGCAAGAATAAAAGCAAGACAACTTGTCAATCAAGATAAAATGGTGGGCAAAGGAGTCCAGGAAGTCTGGATGTTCTTCAAGAAGGAAGTCTTAAAGGCACAGGAGCAGGCTGTCAACAGCTGACAAAAAATGAGCCACCAGGGAAAAAGACTGGCCTGGCTGAACAGAGAGCTATGGTCACAACTCAGGGAAAAGGAGAGTTTATGGCCTCTGGAAGGAAGGGCAGGCCACCCAGGAGGACTACGAAGACATAGCAAGGCTATGTAGGGAGAAAATTAGAAGGGCCAAAGTCCATCTAGAACTTAATCTGGCTTCTGCTATTAAGAACAATGAAAATATTTCTACAAACACATTAGCAACAAAAGGAGGACGAAGGAGAACCTCCATCCTTTATTAGGTGGTGGGAGGAAACAGAGTGACCAAGGATGAGGAAAAGGCTGAGGTGCTTAATGCCTTCTTTGCCTCAGTCTTTAGTAGTAACATCAGTTCTTCCCTGAGCTAGAAGACAGAGATGGAGAGCAGAATGAAACCCCCATAATCCAGGGAGAAATGGTGAGTGACCTGCTACACCACTTAAACACACACAAGACTATGGTGCCTGAGAGGATCCACCCGAGGGTACTGAGGGAGCTGGTGGAAGTGCTCACCAGGCCACTTTCCATCATTTACCAGCAGTCCCGGCTAACTTTCTTTAGTGAAAGGGTTATCAAGCACTGGAACAGGCTGCCCAGGGAAGTGGTTGAATCATCATCCCTGGAAGTATCTAAAAGATGCGTAGATGTGGTGTTGAGGGACAGGGGTTAGGGGTGGTTTAGGTCCTGTTAGGTTAATGGTTGGACTCTATGATCTTAAAGGCCTGTCCCAAACTAGGTGATTTTATGATTCTATGAAAATAAAATAATAATAGTTTAATAAGTGAAGGATAAGTAGAGGAGAGAATGAAACAAGCAATGCAAAGGTAATCTTTTACCGCCTCCCATGGGTAGACCAATACCCAGCCAAGTTTCGAAGCAAAAGCTGGCTAACCCTCTTAACAGTCTTTCTTTTCCCTTTTATTGCTGAGCATAACGTACTATGGTATGCAGTATTTCTTCGGCTAGTTCAGGTCATTTACCAGGTTTGTCCTCTCCCAACCTATTACACCCTCTCAGTCTCTTCAGTGGAGGGACAGACCAATAAAGACCCTATGATCTGCTATAAAGAAAATGAACTCTATGCCAACCAAAACCAGAACACCTCCAAAATATTTCATAAAAAGTAGGTGGTAACAGGCTTTCTTTTCTCCTCACCCAACTTTAAAACTAAGGACACTATTGAATCCTTTGAGTAAGAGGATGTAAACACAAAATATCTATCCTCTTGATAAAATCCTGTTTACAAGTGGGCAGAATCTTCCCGTTGCCCTGATTCAGTTGCCTAGGGATATTCCTAAACTATGTTGTTAATGAGCTCTCCTTGATATTAATTTCAGCTATGGCACATTTGAATCCGTGGCTGATGCATTTGCATGCAACAGGCCTATCTCTGATGTAAGAGTTGGCAGTTACAGCCTAAAAAGCAGTGAAAAAGGAGCAGCCTCTCTGACTAATGGAGCTGTACCTGACAGTGCTGTTCTTCTAGCACCTTTCCAGGCAAAGTTCAATGCATTAGTTTACAATGCCTTTGGTGATTGCAGCTAATATGGTAGGGTTTGCACTTAAATAGAACAGAAACTCAACCACTGTCAATTACCTGTTCTCAAATGGGAACTGTGACTGCAGCTGACAGGAGCAGGGACATGTTTTCTAAGCTGCCTTTGCTCTGTAATAGCAGATTCTGCTTTCACGGAATGGTAGGGGTTGGAAAGGACCTCTGGAGATCGCCTAGTCCAACCCCCCCCTGCAGAGCAGGCCCACCCAGAGCAGGTTGCACAGGAACGTGTCCAGGTGGGTTTGGAATGTCTCCAGAGAAGGAGACTCCACCACCTCTCTGGGCAGCCTGTTCCAGTGCTCTGCCACCCTCAGAGTAAAGAAGTTCCTCCTCATGTTTAGATGGAACTTCCTATCTTCAAGTTTGTGCCGGTTCCCTCTTGTCCTGTACTGGGCACCACCGAAAAAAGACCTTCCTGACGCCATCCTTTTGACACCCACCCTTTAAGTATTTATAAGCATTGATCAGATTCCCCCTCAGTCTTCTCTTCTCCAAACTAAGAAGATCTAAGTCCCTCAGCCTTTCCTCATGAGAGAGATGTTCTAGTCCCCTCATCATTTGCATAGCCCTTTGTTGTTCCTTCTCCAGCAGTTCCCTGTCCTTTTTGAACTGAGGAGCCCAGAACTGAATACAGTACTCCAGATACTTTATTTGCATCCACATGGCAAATGCTTGCCCATATTGCCTGGAAATCTTCTCAACTTTGGTAGTGTTTTTAGCTATCCTAAATTATTTCATTTATCGAGTAGCTAATCAGTTTGTAGCACAGACATTGCTGCACTGATTGACTAAGATACGTAATGAAAGGCTGAGGGAAGGTGTGAATTCAGATTCTTTTGCAGTATTCTATATGATCCACTTCTCAGTAAACTAATGGGCAAGTGAATAATTATTACTTGGGTACTAATTTGGATTATGATTTTGAGATTCTTTGCTTTTGCCTCATTGAGGGAGCTTAACCACCTGACACAGGAGTTTAGGCCAGAAAATGCCTAAAAGGTAAATACTATCATATCTGATCTATAAACGTCTATATATTCTACTGAATCTAGCCTTTTCTATTATTTTTATTGTAGTGACAAGATAGCATTGATATTTGGAAATGTGGAAAATATATACTGAAGTATTGATGCTGATGATGTCTTTCCTTACCATGACCTCACATGAACATCATGCTTATGATAGCCTTAGCATGAAAAGCAAAAGATGCTGTTTCTGTAACACGATCAAGTAAATTCTTTATTACTGTTTCTCTTTCCTTTTCATTGGTAAAATCTTAATTGCTAAATTCAGGATGGCAAGGAAGTAATTTGTTTCAGTGTTGAGAGAACCATTTCCTGGCATTCTTTTTAATTACACAGTAGTCATTACTGTTTTGCTCAAAAGCTTTCATAACTGAGATTATTGTGGTGAAAAGGAACATTATTACTAAGACTTCTTACTCAGCGACTGTTTTAAGAGAGCTCATGTAACATCAGGGGATATCTTAAATTCTTTTTTATACAGTTCATATGCATGTCATTGTACTTTTTTCCTTTTCAAATTAAATTATTTCTATATTTAAATAATGTTCTCAATATATGGGCATAGATGAATTTTTTTTTCTTTGGGTTGTTTTGTTTGTTTGTTTTTAATTTTTCTTGAAAGCTGGAAGCTTTAAATAAGGTGCATAAGAGTACTTACATGATTTTGAATCCAAGCCTGCAGCTGCTATAGTTTTGTCGATATTCGTCATCTATATAACTAAAGCAAGGGTGAGACAATTTTTTTGTCTTAGATGGGATCTGAATAGACCTTAATTCTGTTAGATAAACCCATTACTATCTCTGCAGCTGCTGACTAAGAGAAGCTGTAAGTCTGTGGCAGTGAGAATAGTAATTTGCAAGGACAGGAAAGTCTAAAGTAGAAATTAGTAGCTGCCAAGTCTGATAGCCCCATGGAATTGAGGCTGCTGCAGCTCCATGTTCCCAGGTCCAGCCAGTAATGGGTCTGAGTCCCCAGTAGGCACACATGTGCAGATACATGCAATACATACATGTGCACACAACAGGCTACATGTATCAACACAGACAGAAAACAGAGCACTCCCACCAATACCTCAAATGGCTTCACCCTTCTCCTGTAGTCTCTGTGGCTTTTCATTTATCTTCATGTCAATTAATTTTTGAATTCTAAATGCTCTCAAGTGTACCACAAGAGTATCTATGTCTATGTAAATGCGTTAAGATAACTATCATTATTTTAGCATGTGGAAAACTTTCCCCTGATGAATGTATTTGCTCTATATTTTCTTCATATGATTTAAAGACTTGATACCTAAACATCTGGTTATGCTGTTCCTGAAAGTTCACAACTGAAGACAGACATTGCAATCATAATATCAAATGGACCTTAAAGAAACATCTGTTCTTCCTAAAATAGGAGGGTAGGAAAAGGACTGTCAATGGTAAGTGATGTTTTGAGGGCCACGAAGATGCTCTTAGGACGGGAACATCTCTGCTGTGAAGACAGGTTGAGAGAGTTGGGGTTGTTCGGCCTGGAGAAGAGAAGGCTCCAGGGAGACATTAAGGCCCCTTCCAGTCCCTAAAGGGGCTACAGAAGAGATGGGGAGGGAATCTCTATCAGAGAGTGGAGTGATAGGATGAGGGGTAATGGTTTCATACTGAAAGAGGAGACATTTGGATTAGATACAAGGAAGAAATTCTTTGCTGTGAGGGTGGTGAGACACTGGAACAGGTTGCCCAGAGAAGCTGTGGATGCCCCATCCCTCGAGGTGTTCAAGACCAGGCTGGACGGGGCTTTGAGCAACCTGGTCTCGTGCGAGGTGTCCCTGCCCATGGCAGGGGGGTTGGAATTCAATGATCTTGAAGGTCCCTTCCAACTTGAGCCATTCCATGATCCTGTCAAAGCTTGTAAATACATAGACAGATGGCAGAATCACTGGGAAGATATTAATAATTTCCACAAGAATACATTTCTACTTACTTATACTGGAAATGTTGAAGCCAAAGCTCTAGCATCCCACCCTCTACATCTTAAACCAGTTCAAGAAGTAGTGATCCATTCTGTTCAAAGATGCTCCTAGCCGGGCAAAGTTTGGAATTCCCAGTATGGCTTGTTTCTGTCATTTACAAATGAAAAGTCTTTTCAAACCTTCCTCGCTTCTGTCATGCTGAATAGTCTGGCTGTCACTCTTGGCCTGGATTACATTGTTGAAAGCAAATCTGTGTCACTGACCTTACCAGTAAGGTTGAGTATGCCACAGGATGTCATCCCAGGGGACATCATTTAGAAGTTCTCTGTGAGAGTTGTTCTCACTGACACACTAACTATGAGGTAGAGATGATAAATTGTCAGAATTAATGAATGTTGAAATATGTTCCAAGAGACGTTTTGTACCGAGGGCTGCAAAGAGGGTTAACAGATAGGCAAGCCAATTAATGCTACTGCATGTATGTAATACACAAAAAAATAGTTTCAGAAAGGAGATAGAATGTTTTTAGCTTCCTATTTGGAAAGATCATTTCCAGCATCTGGCAACTCCAGTGAAAGATTCTGAAAAGTCAGATGTAACAAAAAGCTGGCCATTAGTGTACCCAGGTAAATAAACTTTTAGGACATAACCTGAAGTATCTATTTTGGGTTTATAAGTTTCTCTTTCATATTAAATCAGAGAAGCACTTTGCTAAATAGGAGCTTTCTTGAGGGTTTTCCATGAGTAAGACAATTTGGGGTAGGTACAGTCTTATCAATTATTATTAATTATGAATATTTATTAATAATTATCAGTGAATGTTTCTACTGTAAAAAATATGACAATGTTATATTCTCAGTAGGAGTGGGAGAAACTTAAGAAATGGTAACTTCTGCCTTTACCACACTGCTTTTTATTCTCCCCTGTTCTCTTATCGTTATAATCACTAGTAACTTCAGAGAAGAACTTTATTTCTTTAAAGTTTTGAATGAGAAAATTTTGGAACACTGAATATACTGAATGCAAATGAATCAGCATTAAAATCTGAAGCAGAGTTTGGAGAGAGAACAGAACATTAAGACCTTCAGCTGTGGCAATGCAGAGAAGCGATTAAGAGGTATCATAAAACAAAATTAGGTCTAAATTGTATAAGGTCTCAAAGAAGATGAAGTTCTTATATCTAATGCACTGTGGAAGAGGGCATCACTACCTGTACTCTTCATTGACATGTAACAGAAGAAATGGGAGATGAGGAAGACAATTTTAGCCGCTATGATTTGAATAGATTAAAGAGCTAAGATTAGCATCAGAGAGACTAAAGGAGAAGTTGCAGTAATCAAGAGAAAAGTTAATCTGCCATTCATGTAACTAGCAATAGTTTATGGAACTAAATATCTCAGGCAGTTTTTTAGCATTTAAGATCAAAGCTTTTACTGCAGCTTGCCTTTAAGGACATTTATTCACTGCCGCTACCTCTCTTATGATTCTTGGGGCTATTGGAGAAAGGCATTCCTGCTAGTCAACTCATAATTGATTCACTTTATGTTTATATTGTAAAGGGGACATAAGCACCAGCAAAAGCAGGACTTGCCAGAGTTAATGTCACTGCAGAGCAAACTTATAAAATTAGAATATTTCCATATGACAGAATGACTGTGATTACAGTGCATGTTAATCTATAAGTGCCAGCTTGATTTCTCTCATGTAAGTACCGTAACTATCAATGAAGAGATCAGCTTAAGTTTCTGTTAAGGACCCTGGCACAAAGGTGCTTAACGAATATAAAGACCTCCCTACTGTATTCATGTTGTCTCTTTATCACAGAATAGTAGGTGTTGGAAGGGACCTCTGGAGATCATCTAATCCAACCCCCTGACCAAACAGGGTTGCCCAGAGCAGGCTGGACAAGAACATGTCCAGTTGGATTTTGAATATCTCCAAAGAAGGAGACTTCACCACCTTTCTGGTCAGCCTGCTCCAGGGCTCTGCCACCCTCAAAGTAAGGCTCACATAACTTTGCTACATTTTTTTCCCAAATTATACTGAAGTTCAGTACATTTTACTGAATGACGTTCATTTCAGCCAAAGGATCACTGACTGGAGTCACAGCCCCTTTGTGTCGCTGACGCAGAAAGTGCACTGTGATAACACACTGACCTGCAGGGGCTGAAAGACACTGGCAAAAGGAATTACTCTTCTAATATATGTGTTCTGAGCTTTGTGCCCGTGTCTAGCCCCTCCTTAGAGCGCAGCTGAAAGGGGCCTGAGTAAAAGGCCTGTTTTGCTCAATCCCTTCAGACCAAGGTAACACTGCTGCCTAGCAGCAGTTTTAACCCAGTTACAAAATGAACAAAATATTTGTAGCTAATGCATTTATAATCACTCAAACAAAGTCTTTGTGTTCAGCATGTCACAAATATGAAAATATGTTTCTTCTCTTCTAAGATGTTTTCTTGTACTTAATAAAGGTTAGATTTATCCATAAAATCATATCCCACTGTTTAAAAGCACAGCGAGCTGAATTGTTCTTTCTTACATTCTGAAAAGGATTTGTGTTTTGAATAGGTAGTTTGAGCAATAATTGCAGTTGGCTTCCTAACATCTTCACATTTAACTGCCTTAACTTAGATAAAGCTGAAGTATGATACCAGCTGATAGAATGTAAATAAATGTGTCTTATATATTGCTTTTACTGCAGTTTTCTTCGAGTTAGGGCATTTGTTTGGATAGTGCATTTGGAACCTGAGATCTGATGCAATTTCAGTATTTTACCAGCACCATGACACCAACATGGATTAAAAAAACATGCTTTGAAATAGAGAACCATGTCAAACCATGTCTATGTCAAACCATGCTTTGACATAGACAAAGTCTTTCTACAGTGTGTCTCAAGCAACTAATGCAGTTTTATAACGCTGTCTGTAAAGCCTCTTTGCTTGTGAGCATAACCATGTCAATCAGATATCACATCATTTACCCTTATTAACTACCTAAAGCTATAGAAGTAGCACACTTCTGCATGTGCTGATGTAGCAGTAGGAGTTACCTGTCCCCTTTTTCACCCCTTTTCACATCTCAGCTGGTGAAGCCTTTCTGTCTAATCCACGTTCAGAGGAAACTAGTCAAATTTCTAAATGATAGAGAAAAAACACACCTGCCTGCATATAACAGTGACTCCCAGAGAATCTGCTGCCGTCAGGTTAACAACTCAGCTTAAACAGCGTGTGTGTAGGTCTCAGCCAGCTTGTCTCAGAAGTTGTCCTGAAACATCTGCAACTCAGTTGGATGTTCTGAGCAGTGTAGACTCCAGCACAGAGAAGACTAGGGCCATCAGCACAGCTAGATCTGAAAGAGAATATCTGTCCTTACCCTCAAGCCAGCTATTTAAATTTCTTGTGCTCACCTGGGTGATTTTGCTTGAAGAGGCTGAGGGATCAGTCGTGGGAAACGACTCTGCTGGAGGTTACTGCCCTCCCAGTTCTGCTGGCAAAAGGGTAATAACGAGCAGCTGGAGGGCATAACTGTGACAGGGGTCTTCCACCTGCATGCCAATTGTAGCCTGATGTCTGTCTACAATCTGTTTGACTGACAGAACTGTGGTAGCTTTAGCTTGTAATATAGACCTAGGTTAATTAAAGTTGCTTTCTAAGTTGCTCTGTATATAAATCCTTAAATTTCTATGATTGACTCTGTATTTTTATTTTCCTGTATTATCTGGGTGAATATTCCTTTATATTAGTTTAGACTATTAATGAATAACATAGTATGATTTCTCTTATTGCAACATGAAAAGTTTAGATAAAAGCATATAATACTGTGATTCTTCTACTAAGCTTGATGTTCCTCAGTTGCTGTAGGACTTTGATCCTGCCGACAGCATTAAGAAGGAAGGAGACAAAAAGAAAGTGAAGGGGAAGATGAAGTTGTCAGTGCAAGATCTGTGCAGCTTTACTCCAAGAAAGTGATTACGATATCTGTTCTTATATAAACTGGTTGAAAACTGGGCTCAGTAGATAAAGCATATCTAACTATCAAGGACTACTTTCAGCACAGTAATCCGTTGCTTGTTTAAGATATTTTTGTCAAGATGGCATTTAGTTTGTGATTTCACAGTATAGTTGAATGATCTGTGTCCAGTTATGTGATAAAAAGTTCATCTCAGCACACACAGGAGGATGGAGGAGCACTGACATGTGTGAAAACCCAAACAATACCCTCATGCAGCTGTTCCCAGGCCCATCCCCGAGGAGCAAGAAACCTGTAAAAGGTCCATCTTCACAAGTATGAAGGAGGAAGGAAGAAGAACAACATGTGGAAGAAACCCAGTAAGCCAGTCAGAGACGTGGACACCCTGCATTTGCCCTTCCTGGGCCATCTTAAGGGACACCAAGTCCCAGTGGCCACCTATGACACTCATCAGATAATTTGATAGGAGCAGGTCTCTGGTTCACCTTTTGGACTGAGGAGGGTTACTGCCCACAGGGGTGTGGGACCTGTGGTTGGATGCAGGGGAAGCACATTTGGGGACGGCATATGAAGTCTTGGAGAGTTAGATATGCTAAAAGTCATTTATCTACACAAGTTGTATGCATGCTATTTTGAATGTAAGCATTGATTTTTGGGGAGGATATGTAATTTCTTTTTTGCATAAAGTGTTTTTTATCGCATATATATTTTAATACAATGTTTCTTGCACAGAGTGTTCTTAAGTACATGGTGAAGCTACAGAAGTTGCTAAAGCATCATGTGTCACTTTTCTGAAGAAGTAGGCCCAGACATGAGAGATTTTAGTGGCAGTAATAAGATGCTCCCAGCACATGTCATAAAGATTGATAGTGGAGAAGGGACTGACATACAAGATAGGGATGGTATCACCTGAAGTACTAACAGCTTTACTGACACTAGAAGACCCACCCCCGATACGAAATTGCAACAGTTTTACTGCCACTGGAAGAACTTCTGTGTTCAGAAGTATCATCATCACAAATGGCAGTGCTACAGGAAATTAAGGTACATCTGAAATCATGAAATCAAATTTAAGTAGTTTTCCCAGATTCTTGATATTCTTGATTCAAGTCCAACTCCCCTTGGCCTGTAACCAAACAAGATGAGATCTAATTAGGCGTTGTGCATATGTGTCTGAGAGAGCATAGTAATATCTCTATTAAGATGAAATATTAAATTATAAATATAAATTTTGAAGACTGTAATTTTCCCTTGAATAGGGGGAAAATATATATTTGCTTCAATAAGCATTACAATTCTTCTATCACTCTTAATCAAACAGCTGGTTGAGACTTCTTAATTGTGGGCAATAATTGTATTATTTTAAAGTCAATTATAATGTTAAAACATTTTAACTTTGCTTAGAGATGGGTACGTAACTATGATTTTGTTATGTTGTTTTAGTTTGTACAAAGGACCAGCTTTGTACAGGAAACCAAACCTTGAAATATTTAAATGTGATTAAATTGATTTAATATATGATAGTCCCACCTGTATGTCATTTCTGATGTACATCTGCCACACACAAAATTAAAAGATAAGTAACATGATTACAATCAGATTAGTGAGTCTACACAAGTAAATGAGATTGCAAATCTATGTGAGTGGAAGCTACACTTCCTAGTGAGACCACTTTGCATCACATTAGCTTAAAATCTATTTTCAACATCCATATAAGACACTGACTGGAAAATCCAGCCTATATAACAATAATGTTCAAGTCCAGAGAACCTTCCCTCTGTTGGGACATAGACTACTAGCTCCTGATGGAACTTTTCCACTGGTATTTAGTTAAAAACTCAATCAGTAATGTAGATTAACCGTTGACCAAATCAGAAGGCTATCAGGGGACAGAGAATTTTTATTTTCACTGTGGTTGGGCACCAGGGATAAATAGAAGGATCAACATTTTACTGAAGAAGTACCATGTATATACTCAAATAAAAGTACATGTGCTCAAAAAACGTATGCATGGGGGTAAGTAAAATAAGGGACAGTGAAGTCTATATTAAAAAAAAATCTTTCCCATAAGAAAAACTCCATAAGCCAAAGGTGTGGACTAAGTTTGCAGTCCTGGGGAAGAGATTGCTTTGAACCCCAGAGACCTTGCTTTTCCAGTATGGACTTCTGATTGGTTTCAATTTTTACTCCAAATCTTTCATCCGTCTCTATAAGTAACAATTTTAGATATCACAGTTCAATTTAAATTATATGTTGTATAAAATGAGTGTAGTTGTGTTGCATTGCAACAGAATTTTGACAATAGAAATAAAAAAAGCACAGCTGGACATAGCCAGAAATTCTGACCAAAAAAAAATAAATCCTAGGGATTTCAAACTAGAGTTCAACTGAATTGAATTCTAAGATTTGCTAAGGAACACCAAAAAATGAATTCTATTTAAGTTTGGCATTTATCACCCGCTGCTTTGATCCCATAAAAATCCCCTGAATTTTAACGTCTATATTATTATTCCAGGCTAAGTTGTTTTCGTTAGAGTTTATTATTAATGTAATCAAAATGCTTTAAAATGATGGCATTTAAAAAGGGATTCTTCATCACTCCAAATCTTTATATCAATATTCCTGTCTTTGGAAAAATATGATCCAGCTCATCTAATGTTGCAGGTTTGACAGAGAAATTATTATGGAAGATATTTTTCCTGAGTATCTTCAGGAAGCCACCCTACTTCCCTGCCTTAAGTTGTGAATTTTAGAGTACACATTGAATTTCATTGGAGTGATCAAATCATCAAATCTCCAGAATGTGTTGTTCTACCTAAAAGAAACATATTATTTTATTTTTTTTCTTAAGCTCTTCTCTGTTGGGAAAAAATTATATTCACTGCATTTTCAGATGGTTTTACATATTCTACATAGAGTGAGCATTTTAAAGCCATTAAACCCATAAAAGGACCAGAAGTGACTACCATTATAGGCTTAAATGGCTTTATTTATTATGTTTTTGTCTTTCTTAGTTCAAGAGAATCATTAATTTTAGATTTGAATGAGTATCACTGTGTACTGTCTCTTTATTAGCAGACATTTTATTATTACTTTCACATTATATTATTATTTCCCTCCAAAGCATTCAAATTTATCCAAAACCAAGGACGTGCAATATCATATAGCTGTTTCAAAAGCAAATTGATTCACACGAAAGAGATGGTTTTTTAGTTTATTAATATGTAGGGAAGTTATAGAGAGTAGTTCTGCCTTTCATATATTCCCATAAAACTAGAGAAACAAGAAAAATACGAGGCAAAAAGTGTTCTGCTACTTTTAGAAATCTCATTGTACGAATCTCTGTGTCATTAAGGTTACTGATCAGAACAGTTTGAATGTTTTATGGGAGATATCAGTTTTATGAAAGTGGCATAAAAGAGAAGGCCTACAAAGAACATAGTCCTTGCAAACATCAAGAAAGAGTCAATGCAAAAATCTCATAGCTGTTAAACTTAAAGAGAGGCTATAGATCTTCAAACATTATTTTTATGTAGATATTATAAAGCTAGAACAAGTTAGATGGCTATATTCTTTTATTTATATAGATTTTATGAGTAAATCCTGGAGCTATTCAAATGTTACATTAAGTTTTTGGCAGAGAACATATAGAAACATATCAGTGTCTCTAAAATCAATATCATCCTAAAATAGCTTCAGATGGGGTTAGGGATATGGCTTTCTAAAGGGCTCTTCTAATGGCAAAAAAAAAAAATATTTATCATATCTAGTTTAACAAGACTGTCTCTCAAGTGCTTTAACAGCAGGTTTACACACTTGAAAATGTACATCGTGACACAAAGAGTGTTTCATTTACTGTGTTCCAAGGAACAAAGTCTTCATATCATTTTCTTCTACTTCACAATGGTAAGAGAATAGCTGTTTGAATAAATAAATGAAACATAGTGTGAAAACAGTCCACTGCTATATCAGCTAAAAGTTCAGGATGGTAGTTTCACCTCAGAGTCATATAGGCATGATTTTTTTGCAGCAAACTTCTTTATATTTAAAATTTATAATTAATAAGGGCACAAAAGCAAGTCAATCCAGTCTAGGAATCACTTGTTGCTTTTGATATGGAAAGACTGGCAAGATTCTGCTTGTGACCCACAGGGGAGTGTAATGTAAAGGATCTGTTTTGTGAATTGGTGGCATTTTTTAATAAGAGATCAGGAAATATTTGTCATAGAATCAGAAGGTGCGATAATGACAAAAAATAGTCTGGGNAGGTGCGATAATGAGAAAAAATAGTCTGGGGCAACATTTCAGGTAGAAGATCTTCATCTTCAGATGTGGAAATGGTGGGGAAAACCTAAAAAGCATTACAAGCTTGGCTAAAAAATAAAAAAAAAAAAAAAAGAGGAACAAGAGGTATGCTGGGAGAAATTACTACAATTTTTATTTTAGTATTTAGTAATGTATTATTTTAGTTTAAATTAAAGGAGATCTCTGCTACCTTCCTACATTGTGTATGTCAATGACAAACTCTTGTTGTGTTTCTAATCCCATAGTACTTGATTCTGAATTCCTTAGATGTTAGAGCATAGGAATTAAGGGCAAGCGTTGTAGATACCCTGTCAAATGCAATAATTTACAGAGTTTAAGGGCTTACAAACAATTCAAGACTGCATTATTAGAAAATTACCATCAATATTATAAGAACCACTTAACTAAACTATATGCAATAGGATATGGGTCAAGGTTAAATGAGAAAATGTCTCTTGTACACGTGTGAAAGCTTAGGGCAGCTCCTATAGGGCAAGTAGAATTTAAATTGGACACAGACACCTACCTGAAAAAAAACATTGAAGTTACTGGGTTGCAACATGATGTGCAAGTACTGGAATACAGAGTGTCAAATGGACTTTATAGCTTGATGACAAATTGCCAGTAGCCTCTCAGAAAGAAAGTAAAGGCAGCAAAGTTTAAAGGAAGTATTGCATAATTTCTAGGAGACAGCAGTAGAACACTGTGAACATTCAAGATTAGAGGGCATCAAAAGAAAGGAAATAAGGCACTAAGAGTAGTACCACCTTCAGAGGTTACAGAACGATTTGGAAATAATAGTAGTAGGGAAACTGCAGCAAGAAAAGATAGCTTCAAAGACTTGGTGAAGTTCTTAAGTTTAGTTGTGAATATCTTAGTTCTTTTCCTAAACACATTGGATCACAGATTCAGACTTTTTGAGTTTCAAGTGGCAGCTATCCTTAGTTTTTTTCATTATTTTATTAAATATTGTATATGTGGAATCACATTAGGCGGTTGTGTTTTGATGAATTTATTCCAAACAGCTCCCTTTTAAGCTTGCAAGAGCTTGTCTCTATGCAAAAGCAGAACTAGAATGAAAAGATGTCTATATCTTTTCTGAGACTGTCTGCTAAAGAAAGTCTCCTGTGCTACTAAATCCAGTTCCGTATTAACTCTACTAGACTTACCGCTTTTTTAATTATTTTTTTTTTTTCCAAATTTGATAAAGATCTGTCTTAAAACTGACTTGCTTTTGGGCTTCTCTCAGTCCTTAGATAAGGCTGATGTAGAGCTGGGATGTTTTTACTTGCTTGGTTTTAGTTGCCAGTCTATTACCTTTATTTCTAGAAGTCATTTTCTTCACAGACCCTTGGGATTCTGCAGTTTACCTCTTACGAGCCCAGCTGCATTACACTCAGTGCTTTTGGTAAAGCTTCTTAAAAATTTTTGCTGCTCACAAATTACCCCTACCCTTGTGCTGTCTGGAGTAAGATTCATCAGAAAAAAAAATATTTAAAGAATAAATTAATAGTATAAGTGAATAAGTATACCTGACTAGTTTGTATACAGCTAGTTGAAGTAATTTTTAACTCTACTTTCATTAGGTATTGTAGTCTTTTATGCCTCATACTATTGTTGTCTCAATATCCTCATCATTTATGTGCTTAAATAATTAAATTTTATATTATACTGGTTTTAAGAAATTAGATAAAAAAATACATTACCTCTGTTTTTACACCTACAGTGCTTTTCTCATCAAAGAAAACACAAAGCCAGAATCAATTCCTTCCCATTCACAGCACTCATGTTAAAATTCTTTATTCTGCAGGAAAGAATGAAAAATACTTTGTGTTAGAGGAGGAACCAGTGGTCCGCCAGCAGGTGAAAACAAACAAATTCAACTTTTTGGTTTAAAGTAAGAAGTATACAAATTCTATATTGCTCAAATAAGAACAATATCTTGCTTTACTAAGCTGTGAACTATAATGCAAAAGAACAAACCAGCCTGACTGACTGTAGACTGGAGATGATACCTGGTTGATACCTAAGAAGTGTATTAAAAAAAGGCAAGTTTATATGACGCTTCCTAGATGGTGTCCTCACCTTTTGTACTCTGAGAATTCTGCTAAAGTCACCACTGAAAGTATAGCATGTAGTGTGATTAATTTTGAGACCAAACCTAAACCTCTTAAGACTGTCCACAAATTTACATGAAAAAACCATTGCAGAAAATATAGAACAGTTAATGGAACAGGGAGAAGAATGAAGATCTTTATTCTTCTTGATAAGCGTGCTAATAAAACGGAAAGAACTGTTTCCTCTGTATTTTATTTCTGGCACAAATAACTTAATTGGATCATGTTTTATAATAGAATCCAGAAGCCACACAGCTTTAACTGGAAGGTTGAAGAATGTTCTTCTAACCTCAGAATACTCTATAGCCAGGGGGCTAGAACGTTGCAAGATACTGAGCTGAATGTCACCAGACTGAAATTTTCCTGGATGAGAGCTTTGACCATATATAGTGAAACACGTGAATCCACTTGCAAAAACCATTGGTCCTTTGAAAAACAGGTCATAGAATCACAGAATCATAGAATGGTTAGAGTTGGAAGGGACCATAAAGATCATCAAGTTCCAACTGCCCTGCCATGGGCAGGGACACCTCCCACTAGACCAGGTTGATCAAAGTCCCATCCAGCCTGGCCTTGAACACCTCCAGTGATGGGGCATCCACAACTTCTCTGGGCAACCTGTTCCAGTGCCTCACCACCCTCACAGGAAAGAATTTCTTCCTAATAGCTAAACAAAATCTCCCCTCTTTCAATTTGAAGCCATTAAACCTTATCCTACCACTCCATTCTCTGATAGAGATTCGCTCCCCATCTCTCCTGTACCCACTTTAGGGCCTGGAAGGCTGTTATAATGTCTCCCCGGAGCCTTCTCTTCTCCAGGCTGAACAACCCCAACTCTCTCAGCCTGTCCTCACAGCAGAGGTGTTCCAGTGCTCTGAGATTCTTCATGGCCCTCTGCTGGACCCATTCCATGAGGTCCATGTGCTTCCTGTGCTGAGGACTCCAGAGCTGGACACAGTACTCCAGGTGTGATATCACCAGTGAGGAGTAGAGGGGTTTGTACTTAAAGAGAAGGCTAAAGTGTACCTTCAAGTGAAATGTCTGTATGGTCAGATTCAAAGTTTGTCTCTGTTGTGAGTTGTTTCATACCATTTAGATACGCTCTGATATCCCCCAGAATGACCTCAGCCTTCACTGAGAATTAGTGAAGAATGACTTCACTAGAATTACTTCACCAGTCAGCAGAGAAAAAGCAGCACTTCCAGAAAGTGGTTCACCCTATTCTAAGATCGATCTCTAAAACATGTGGGATAAAAAGTTTTTTGGTGGTGCTCATTTCTGTACTATGTCTCTTGGTAAAAATCTTCATTTTTGATGTACCATCTAACGTTAGATGAAAAGAATCTGCCTTGGGAGTGCAAGGTTTAAGCATCTTCTTACTTATTGAGATAATGATTTTGGATCCAGATCTAAGGCTCTTAACAGTTTCTCTGAAATATTTAAACCTAACTACTAGTCACAGAGTACTGACTTCCATTCTGTGGAACAAACTACTAGAATTTAGGGCCTAAATCCTTTGAGATTTTTGTTTTAGCCTAGAATTATATTGTATTTGATAAGCGACAGCAAACTTTCCTGACTCTGAATGTTACCCTCAGTCACTGTCAATCTACTCACAATCAATAAATTCACCTTCATTCAAAAGATGTCTTTGTGCTGCTCTTTCTCTTTCTTTTGTCTGAAACCTTTCTTAAGGCAGCAACTTTTACTGCTTTCAGTTTGATTAGTTTTCTTTTAGTAAATTTTTCCATTATTTCAAAGTATTTTTAAAGCAACCATAGTCTATTATAATTATTTCACCTGACTTCCTGGATGCCATGGTCAAAAATCCTTAACCTAATTGTTTATGGGTTTTACTCTTATCTTGTGTACCTGTATTTTTTTTGTTCAAGGATTTGGTTAAAATTCCTCAGATAATAGAAACTGATGGCTTGGCATGAACATTAATTTATGATCGTTGTCTTTATGTTGTACTATACAAAGTACTTTTGACTATCTCCTAGGAGATATATCTGATATTTCAGAAAATTAAAAATTCAGGTAATATTCCACACTTGAAATAATTCTAATTTCACATAGTTAAAGTTTAAATAAGGACTCTTCCTACTCATACTCCCAGTTGTAGATTCAATCCTTTCACAGGTTTATTTATAAAATTTAAGACAGTACATTGATTACATAGAAAAGACTTGGAATGGTGGATTTTCTATTCCTTTATATTCCTAATCAATGGAATATTTTCTTAACTTAGGATTAGTTTGGTCATCCTTGCTTGCAAAGCAACAATAATTGTACGTGTATCATTTCCGAATTAGTCCTCTGAAGTCAGGGATTATTCATTGGGCTATTCTGTGTGCATAAAAGTATAAGAATTTGGCTCTCAGATTATAACTGATGATATTAGATTTACTACAGAAAGTTGCTTTCATTCAAATCAAGCTTTAAAAATGGACCAAACAGCATTGGGAAGAATATGACTTAGCCTTTTTCTAACTAAGCTATGAAATAAGAAATAAACCTCACCAAGTCCTCATTATGTGGGTAATTTTCTTCCTGACTGTCAGGAAAGTGATAGCATTAAGGACACCATAACTCTCCAGCCAGAATTATGAGTTAATAATCCTCTTCCAAGTGTAATGAGCTAAAAGGACATTATGAATTCCTGAATTCATGCTTGATTTGTTTTTCTTTATGTTCATGAAGTTAGGAAATGTAGAAAATGTAGTAAAGTGGTAGACATGAGCAAAACAGCTTAAATATTCTCATGAGAGAAAGTCCTCTTGCTATTACAGCTGGCAAGGAAAAGAACAGCTGAAATCGACAATGTAGCAGAGATGATGTGAATGCCACAAATCCTCAGACCACAACTGTTCCACATTTCTCTACGAACCCTCATGTCAATGAGCTAAATTTTTTCTCAAATCTCAACTACCACAGCCCAATTAATTTGAGGGAAGGCTGTGTGTGTGTGAGTGTGAATAAACCTGGTGGTTTAGAGCTTCAGCTGCCAAGGAAGCATCTTCATACACATTTTTGCTTTATATTTTGTCAAGTGTACATTTATGAAGAAGGACAGAATCTCTTTGTGCATGCACAATTTATATATAGCTTTGTTCTTTCAGCTAGGCTGGTCAAAACTAGTCAGTGAACATTCAAAGGAAGCCTTGTAATATATAAAATATCCCTAGAGGGAGGGAATAAATGCTGTTTAAGATATTGAATCGTTGGAACAGAGCCAGTAATGCAATTTTTGTTCAGTTACATTTTTAGATGACTCATCAGATCTTCTGCTAAACTCTGCTTTGAGGCTCAGGGAGCATGGAGTTTAAAATCTCCTGAATATAAGAAACAAAATATTGTTTTAAAAAAAGAAGAATCTTTTACCCAATTATATTAAGGAATTCACCATTTGGATCTGTTTCCACATGTGATGATGTAGCTTGTACCAATGATAAATCTAGAAAGATGAGTAAACACTGTAATCTTATTTCCTATTTTTTCCCAGGGAAAATTAAAAGAAAAAACAAAAATTTATGCTTGGCTGTAACAGTGATGAAGAAACTGACCCCTGGAATTAATTAAAAAAAAATTAGTTTTGGGAAAAGAAAGTTTCAATATAAAAGCAATTTATTAAAAAAGAAAAAAAAAAAGGAACAAATACCTTTATTTTTTGCAAATCTTATGCTTTTGCTTGTGTTTTTTCCATTCCTTCCAACTACTGTTCTACAGTAATGATTTCTCCTTTTTTGTGTGGATCCATTGCCTCAGCTCAGCTGCAAATCAAATAGCATCTTCCAATTGCTTGTTGCTTAGCCTCCCAAACACTAAACTAAAGAGATCTGGCTTTGCCAAAGTCTTTGTCAGCAACATTGTCACTTCTGTGCCATTGAATTCATCCATTAATGATACAAGTGATAAAATTGGTCTTTTCTTACCCTTTTTTCCTTAATTTTTCTATTTTTAAGGCAACCAACTGTACAAACAAACTATTACATAGTGTTAGACTTAACACGGGAAGAAATCAGTCTAATCCATTAGTGTTATACACTTTACAAGGAAATGAAAAGGGACTGAAATTGGCTTCATTAGTACAAAAAGAAAAAAAACCATGATAGCAAAGAATACTAATGGCCTCCAAGGAAATGGTGTGGATATTATTTTTTAAATTACTTATGTTTTCACCTTAACAGCAAAAACCTACAACATGAAAAGTAATGTGAATCTGAGAATGCATGATGGCAAAAGCCAAGATGGAAAATATCCCCAGGGAAGGTTTCCATTATTTTTGACAAACTAAGTGCTTTCTGCTTTTATTCACGAGTAGTGGAGAAAAAGGAAAGCTTTGCCTGCTGCATTTAGCTATGTGTTCTTCTCTGTAAAATGAAAATTTTTAGTTCATTCTATATTAAGCTGCTGGGGGGCAGCATGAGGAGGAAACCTTAGTTCACAGGCAGATGTTATGGTAAACTTCCTTCTAGTATGCTATGTGTGTACACACATATATATATATATATGTATGTAGGATAGTATGCAGATGCTGGATGGTAAACTGAGCTTTAATTCACCTGTCCAGTTCGACAGGGAAGTGGCTAGGACATTGGATTTTCCGTTATTAACACATACATCCACTGACTCCCATCATAAAGCTAGAATTTCAACGACAATCTGATGAATTCATAAAATCATAGAATCATAGAATGACTTGGCTTGGAAGAGAACTTTAAAGGTTCCAAACCCCTGTCATAGGCAAGGACACCTTCTACTAGATTATGTTGCTCAAAGCCCCATCCAGCCTCGCCTTGAAAATTTCCAGTGACGGAAGATCCACAACTTCTCTCGGCAACTTGCTCCAGTGTCTCACCATGGTCATTGTAAAAAAAATTCTTCCTTATATCCAATCTAAATCTATCTTATTTTAGATTAAAGTTATCACTTTTTTTTTACCACTTGTCCTGTCACTACAGATCTTGGTAAAAAGTCTCCCTCCATCTTTCTTATAAGCCCCCTTACTATATTGAAAGGTTGCAATAACATCTCCCTGGAACCTTTTCTTCTCTGGGCTAAAAAACCCCAACCGTTTCATCCTTCCTTCATAGGAAAGGTGCTCCAGCCCTCAGACCATTTTTGTGGCCCTCCTCTGGACTCACTCTAACAGGTCCATGACTTTCCTGTGCTGGAGGCCTCAGAGTTGAATGTAGTGATCTAGGTGGGCTCTCACAAAAGCAGAGCAGAGACAATCACCTCTCACCAACTGCTTTCCTTGCTTCTTTTGATGCACCCCAGGATCTTCTGGTGCACATTGTGAGCTTATGTCTAATTTTTCATCTATAAAGCCCTCCAAGCCCTTTTCTGCCGGGCTGTTCTCAGTCCATCCATCCCCGAGCCTGTACTGATATTGGAGATTGCCCTGACCCAGGGGGAGGGCTTTGTACTTGGCCTTTTTGTACTTCATGAGCTTCACATTGGCATCCCATCCCTCAGACATGACAACCTTGGTGTAGTCCGCCAACTCAGCTTGGTGTAATCCACAAACTTTGCTGAGTTTCCACTAATGTCTAAGATGGATTTTAGAAATGTTGAAAAAGCACAAACTAAGCATTTTAGGAAGGCAGTATGAAAAACATCGGAGGTAGAATTAATACATTCTACTAGTTAATAACTGACAATAGCAAATAACATTCAGTTATAAACAAATACACCTGGCCCCAAAATTATATAAACTGTTACAAGCTTAATTGCTTGCATTCTATATTTCCTCCATCTTCCCCCTCTTCAAATGTCTTGTGCAAATGCACTTCTATTCACATGAACCATGCACACTCTATGTATGTGCATATAGAGAGGTTTCCACTGGAATATTGCAGGAAGTATGAGGCAAGCTGTAATTCTCTCTTGATGAAATCCTCTTGGTTCCCATTTCAGTAGTTTAATTGTCACTGTGGGCAGCTTTTGTTTATAATGTACCCTGTGGTGCACTAAGCACTAGTGGTCATAGTCCCTGAAGAGAAATAAAAAAAAAAGAAACATATATTATAAAAAGAAAATGAACTCCTGCTGAAGTTATTAGTTCAGATGACAGAGATACCTTTCTATAAGGCTAGAAAAAATAAACCATAATAAAAATACTTTTGCTGCTCTTAGAACAGGGCTATGGTGGAAATCACTTTGTCTAGAAGTAGAGCAGGAAAAGCAGAACTTCTGGTGCTCATAATGACCTGCTCCCACTATAAAAACAAGAGGAAAAAAAAAAGAAAAAAAAAAAAGGAAAAAAAATCATGTTCTCCTGTGTGTGCTGTTTCCTCAGAGGATTCCTTACAACCAAAACACATGTTCAGTGCTATCAGTGTTTATGCTGTCTACCATCTTTGAGTTGCAACAAGATCTGATTTTTCAAATATAAGAAATGAGAAAACAAACACATACACAAAGATTTTCAAGTTATTTTAAATGATTGTGAGTTCGATCTATCTTAGTAAATTTGTCTTTCTGAGTAAATGGGATGAAATTCAGTTTGTTATATGACAGTCCACATTTAAAAGGTTTTATTATACCCTTCAGTAAGAATGATTCTGTATCTTTCCTTTGCTTTGAATCCTACTGGGAGCATGAAGTTTTGTTTCCCTCTTTTTCCTGACAGTGTTATTTTTCCCTCTGGCACATTTTCGCTGAAGAGTCAGCCCTAGCACGTAACACCAGAAAATTCCCTTCTCTTCATACACAGAACTCTTAGATCTTGAGTTCTTGAGTAATAGTTTTCTGTTTAAAAAGCTGTAGTGGAGTTAGGTTTGTCCGAGCTGGGGTGGAATTAGCCTTGTCCACCAGCCAGATAGCCACCCAGCAACTCTCTCCCTCACTCTCCTCATCAGGGTGGGGAGAAAGTAACTGCAGAACAAAAGCTACTACTTCTCAAAATCATTCAAAAGTCTTTTCAGATATTGATGCCTATGGAAAGCAGTGCTACGTCTTCATCAAGAGTTTGCTCTAACTGATGTAGGTTTTTTCTGCATAACTTAACCTTGAACAGAACTAGAGCAAATGTGTAGCTGTTAGAAAATATCTGTCAGTTAAATGGTTCTAGACTTTCTGCTGTTGTTAGAAGAGCCAAATATTGTATAATGTCCTATTCATTACTTTCAATTTAATAACCTATTAGGTTATTTACACATTTTCAGATTAGATCAATTAATTTCTGGTAGTAGCATGAAACAAGTAAAGACATTCCTGTGTGCCACACATAGATTCCAGCAGAGAAATCAGAGAAAAAAAAAGTGTTTTACATAAACTCAGATGCAAATTCCCCAAGATGCTTTCAGAAACGGTGCTTAGAAAATATGCTATTGAAGTTTAATTCAAAATGTCATTTCACTTCTTTCGGCCTGTTAAAAACATATCATTTTACCCTCGATAAAATTTCTCTAGGTCTTCAATTTCTTCATAAAACTTTATCAGGAGAAAAAAAAGTAAACACAGTACAAAACAAAAGGATGAAGACAACCTTCATATTTCCTCTTAGATAGGAATACAAATGAAATCGCTATATACTCATAGTGATCTCTGCTTCATGCTGAGGGCCAGTTCTCTTATGTGGATTAAGATACAGGTTTTATCTGCAAAACCTTAACTGGAAGTACTTTATATACTGTATTATGAAAAAAAATATGAAGAAATATTTTCATTTTTTGCTGCACACAATGTTTCATATTTTAATGATCTGCAGCTGAATTTCCATCCTGGTCTACTTACATCTAGATCTCAATCTTGTCACTAACAAGGCTTGAGAAACAGAAAGTATTAATGAAATATTTGGTCAAAAATATCCTCTGTGTTGTTACCTTTCCTCATTCTACCTGTCAACTTTAGAATGAGAAAAAAGACATATCTTTTTCTATCCTTCTGATAAATACAGACCTTTAGGTTGATAAGGGAGAATCATAGAATATTTTGGGTTGGAATGGGCCTTTAAAAGTCCTCTAGTCCAACCCCCTGCAATGAGAAGGGACATCTTCAGCTAGATCAGGGTACTCAAAGCCCTGTCAGACCTGATCGTAAAAGTTTCCACGGATGGTGCATCTCCTACCTCTACGCAGCCTGTGCCAGTGTTTCATCTTCCTCATTATAAAACGTGAGGTGGGCAAGGAGGGGTTCACCCGCTGCCCTGAGCGTGGACTTGCTTCTATTGACTCCTTTCCTTTAAGCTACTGCCTTCAGCTTGGCAGGGGGAGGATGCAATATCCCCTTGATCTTGGTTTGGTTTTTTTTGCTAGTGGTTGTTCCCATTTCTGTCTCAGGGAGGGCAGAGGATGGTTCCACCAGTCTATCTCTTTCTCAGACTCCTTGGTGCTCCTTAACCTTTCTACTTCTTCTCGTAGCTGTGCCACCAGGCTAAGCAGATCACACACCAGGTCACACCTCACACGGCAGTTCTCACTATTGCCATCCTTTCCCAGCAAAAGGGTCTGGCACCTGAGACCTGGGTGGCTGCATATTTTTCTCTCCTTTTGCAATTCTGATATTGCTTGGTACTTTTGTGTGCGTATGTAGTTCATTAACCCACTGGAAAATTATCTTCCTTATAACAGATTGACTTTCTACCGTAATCTAAGTTTAACTGACTTTTGATGACTGTGAGTTGGTAATTCTGCATCCAAAGCAATAAGAATGTAACTACTATTTGAGTACCTTGAATGCAAATAAAGTGCACAAAAATAATGTAAGCAACAATAATGTTTAAGCATTTTTCTAACACTGTCATGGCATAGCAAAAGAGCGTATAGGGATTTTACATACGTACCTTACAAATGTAATCTCCAAAGGGGCAAAGATTAATCTAGTTGCATGTATGAGATTTTCAACTAACAAGAAATTGTAAAGAGAAACAAGTTAAGAACAAAGGATTGCAAGCAACCAGGAGATCCTGAAGGATATGCGATACAATGATGTGTACAAAGATGTGTACAATGATGTGTAGAACGACTAGTCAAAAACATGTTACACAGTATCAGGAGAAAAATGACATCCCTTTCTGAAGGGAAGTAATTTGAAAAACATAGAACAGTTAGGAAGACTATTTCTAAGAATTATTTATCCATTGTGTTCTTAAGTATCTCAGGCCTTTACTATCCGGCCACAAGTATATGTGATGAGCTCAGTTTGCTTCCTGCCGAACTTAGAAGACAAAAAGATAATTCAGCATATGAAGTTAGTTATTGAGGCTACCAATATTGTCCATTGACAAGAGCTGAAGTTCTAAATGCAGTGATTTCATTTTGAATTATCTCTAGTTTCTTGGTCAGATTCTAAATCTATTAATTTTTGTCAACTTACTTGTTGTGAAGTGAAGAGGAAAGCTTTAAAAGGAGAAGGCATCTTCATGTCAGGGCCAACCTGATATCTAGTATTACTGGGAACTGCTAAATAGCTACTGAGTTCCCCTGGGAAATTAATTTATTTAATAAAGCAAAAGTAGATTCATCAAAATATTCTGATAAAATCCAATAAACTTAGTACTTATGAAGCTTGATTTGCCATTCTGCTACACAATGTTTGCATTGTAGTCTTCAGTCAACAAAGATGCGCTAGCATGAAATAAAAGTGAATAAAGAGAGAATTGTGCTCCACATCTTGTTAATATGGAACCTATTGTAAAGTAGTACTGAAAAGAAAAGAAAGAGACCCAAAATAATTCTTGTTTGGTACAGTTTTGGTATCCACTTTCTTTGTTCATTTATAATACAACATGATGATTTGAAATATTTTGTTGCAGTAAAAGTGGCACACGAATATGAAAAAGCTTTCCCTGGCTTGTTATCCTTGTTGGCATCTGAGCCATTCTATCCATTATAGGCTAAAAACTGATCCTTCAGTCAAGCATGAACACACACAGACACATAGAAGCTTAGTCTTGATAAGGATGTATTAAGAAAATTATTTGAAAAACCTCCTCACATCCTTGTAACTAGACTGCTAAGACTGGTAAAATACAATGAGGGAATAACTGGTGAAGGGAACAGAAGTGTCGTGGATTTTAAAATTAATTTCCTGACATATCACTGCCCAAGATAAAGACAACTTTATTTTCAGGTGGCCTTTTCTTTGCAGATAGATGTGTACGCATGCCTGTATTAATTCCTGGCATTCAACAAAAAATGACCTTTAATGTACAGCTCTGGCTACCGAAAACTCTACATCCAGAGAGGAACAAGGGCAGAAAGAATATCTCAGTAGGAGACTATTGTATAACTGCAGCCAAAAAACCCCTTAGTGACAGCAAATTTAATAAAAGGCCTATGAAAACACCAGCTCAGTGACAGCTCTCAAGGTAAGGTGCTACCATAATTTTATTACTTTAACTATGCATACATTAAAAAAGCATTACTGAGTTACAATAAATAAAACACTAAATTGTACACACAATGCAATGAATTTTAAGAGTGATGGTAAAATTTAAGCAATTACCAAGAAAGTAATAAAATAATAAACCAACACAATTACAGGCAAGGTATTTCTTGACTAGCAAGCAACAAGAAGTAGTTCCATACACAATATAAAGTGTAAGTACTTCCAGAGTATTAACGTGGGTGAAGATGTTGATTTTTTTTTAACTCCTGTTGCTATGATTACTTCATGTTTCAGAAACTACTTCCTGAGAAATTATCTGCCTCTCAGTTGTCCCGGCAGAGCACAACAGTGACTCAGATCAGTGGGCAGAATTACAGTAGCTGTGTTTTTTTTTCCAAAGAAGCTATAAAACATTGTTTCCTGCTACTTACAGAAACTTTGACATTCTGGCTGCACGTTGCTATTTCTTTAGTGGAAGACTTTGCTGACTAATTTACATGAACAAACTGAAGCAGCGAACACAGTGTTTATATAGCTTTGAAACCTGAATTTGAAAGTATATAATCACAAAAAATTCTCCAAAGCTCTGACTTCACTATAATCATTGTATTTGCTGAGAGAAGGAATGTTGTGGGTTATTTCCAGAGATAAACTTTAGAGCTGATGGGAGTTTCTGAGTTATGCCAAGCTCATAGGCCAAAGTGATCTTTAGAAAATTAATAGCCACCTGCAAGAACAAAAAAAAAAATAAATATCGCCCCTTGGGTTTACCTTCCAAACTCATTGAGGTTCTGGGATTAGAACAAACTTGTATCTAATAGGACTGCAATGAACATTATAGTAATTAAGCTTGATTCATTGTTTGTTATCTGATATGAAGGGTTTATCCAGATTTATGGGCGAGCATTTTTTCTCTCCCCAAATCTAGGAAATTTCTATCATCATAGCTTCTGTTGATTAAAATAGCTACTTTTATATCATTCAGAAAAATGGCACAAAGAAAACAAAAAAAAATGTAAACAAAAAACATACAAAACAAATCTTGAAAAATAAATTTAGAGATAGGTAGGTTCCTGCATTTCTATTTATGTCATAATAACAAAACGGCAATACTGATACTGATTTCAGAAAAAAAATAACTGTAGAGGTAGAAATAAAGCTATTGTATGTCTATGAAAACTCTCTGTCTCCATG
>VXAK01006540.1:0-36871 GCA_013399435.1 Arenaria interpres | reverse complement strand
TATTCCTATCCATAGCTGGTGGCAAAAATTACCTAAAACAGATGTCAAAGAGAAGAAAATAGTTTATGAAGAAAAGCCCAGTCTTCTGAGGTATTTAAACTCACCAGTTAATGCCTTAAGTGGTGAGAACTACATTGGCAGTAAGAACGGAAGTTGTTACTTATTTGATTAAGAACGGTATTGGTGTTGACACTTTACCACACGCTCAGTGGTATCGAGATTCACTTCTTTATGCCACTGGGGAACACTTTCACTATAGCCAAAGCAGGAGCAATTCTGAATTCTGAAAAGACCCCAGTTTTTTTGGTGGTGGGCTTGGGTTTTTTTTTTAATCTCTTTACTCTTATTCTCTGCTTCAATGTAACTAGAATTAGTCAAAAATAATAAATTGATTTGCAAAATATTCCAAACTGTTCTATCTTTCCTAAAATGAGGCTAAACTGTGACATTTTGGGTCACTTTCTATTGAAGCTTTGGGGAAATTCAAAAAGTCACTCTTGCTCAAAACGTCAAGTTGTGAAAAGCCATCTGCTACTAAACTTTTGAGCTGTGGAGAGAATCCTGTCCCTAGTTACAGACTTCTGTGTTTGGCATAGACTGTATGGATTTTCACCCTTGGTTTACACCTATACTGACTAGAATAGAATAGAATAGAATAATTTCAGTTGGAAGGGACCTACAATGACAATTTAGTTCAACTGCCTGACCACTTGAGATACACACATGAAACTCTTCCTCTCTACTGATTTGGAATCTTGCTTTTCTGTTCATCTATAGGAAGTATGTCATTAAACTTTCAAAGAACTCTAGACAAACCCAGATGTAGGGTCAAATATGTAAAAAAAAACCTCTGTCTGTAGTGTCATGTAACAAAAGAACTTCCTTTTGTCAGGGAATTGCCATCTCTCTATACAAAAGTGACTTGGTAAGTTATTATAGAGGAGGGTTAGTCCAAATCCCTATAATAATGGCAAATAATATCCTTGACTGTGTAACTGATGAGAATAAATAAGGCAAAATGGCATAGAATATAGTTCAATGAATAAGTGGAGACATTAAATAATACTGTACAAGAAAAAAGTATTTCAGATAGTACAAAATACTTGAGCTACTGAGCAGCCAGAATAGACTTTAATATCACAACCGAGGTGGGTTTTTTATTCATTTTTTTTTTCTTTTTGCAAGACAGTTGACAGGTTATTTTCTAATATGTTACTTTGTATTGACATCAGTCTTGTTAGTCTGAATGAAAACACAAACCTGATTTGACAACTATGTAGAATTAATAAACAGCATCTTCCAGAAAGGTGAGGGTAAGACTAGCTTGTTTTCATGTTTCTAGCTCATTTGAATTTTCCTTATGTTTCTTACATTCTCTCTAGTCACGTTAAAATTTCAATATTGGGAAAGGCATTAAAGCAGTTTAGTGACAATCCCCACTGCTTCAGACGACTGGCGTGAGTCATTCACATAACTCCTCTCAGACTCAGTCTGCTGCTGCTGAGCAATCAGGTTGCTCTCTCTGATCCATTCTCTCTCACAACAAAGGAATCCCACTAGAATTCAGTGAACATGCCCATTAAGTGCAAGGCCTCCGGTGTCAGCTGCTGAGCTGTTATCACATTAATGAGTTAAAACTCAGCTACATTCTCAGTAATGGCCAAAGGGCAGGCAGTGCCAGCTGAAAGGTGGAAAAGTAAGTGATTGCACACAAGAGACATAAAGATCAACTTTGTCATTGCCTAATTCTAGGACACTGGGATATCTTCCAAAGGCTAAAACGGCTTTTTGAATTAATCCACATAATGGTCTCTCAGTTGTCTTTGCCTCTCCTTTGGCTCTGACTACTAAGCTGTCCATTTCATGAAAATATCCGAGGAGCCTTTAACCTGTTCTTGTGCCCTGGGAAAACTTTCGTGTACCAGGACAAATACAGTTAAAATGGATACAAGAGCTGTATTATTTTGTAAAGAGGTTTTTTTTTGTGCATCGTTCACAGAGAAATATGTGCATTTCAGTGAACCACACGACTTTGAAAACATTACTGGTTTAGCATTTTGGTCACTGTTGCTATTCTTTTTCTTAAAATAGAAACTTATTCAGCACTACTAAGGTTTATATGCCTCTAATTTAAATTACATAATTATACACAATCCCACATATTAGAAACTTAAAAAAATGTATGTTTTTCTTAGGTAAATAAGATAGTAATTTTTTTTCACTGAGAAGATGACACAGAATGGCTCCTGTTAAACACATGGGTTAAAGTCAGAAAGGAAACAGAAGGAATACTGGACATCCTCATCTGCATGAAATTCAACATAGCTTGAAATTAAGGTACACAAAGTTGATGTTTTAAGTAAAATACAAAACTGCACACAGACTTGAGAAGCACATTCATTCTTACAAATCTTTAGTAAGTGAAAACACTATTTTCCTGAGTAAGAGTTGTGATGTGAAAATGGAGTACTTGATGTATGTGATGTAAGGAAGACATAAAATATGAAAGAAAATACATGTAAAAAATACGTCTAACTTTGGTCACTCAATATGAGAAAACAAAGTGCATATCAAAATATCACTCTTTAAACATAGGCAGCTTTCCATAAAAATAAGCATACTTAGTGTTAACATTGATATTATATAATATCATATACCTATATTTCCAGTTTTTATATATTTGCAGTACATTGAATTGCAGTACATTCCTTCACGAGAAGGAAAAAGAGATACACATCTACATAGAAATTATCAGTCAAAACCTCCTGAAGAATACAGAAACATATTGAAAATTAACATATTTTGCCTGTATTGAGGTGATCCTGGAAGATAATAGGGAGTTAAATAGGTGTATTTCCAGAAGGTATGTCTGTTGATTGCAATAATTATGAAAAGAAAGGGGTATTTGAGTCTTGTGTACTAAAGAGATACTGGAACTATCCACCTAGGTAACATTTAACTGTTGAAATAATGCCAAATTTTATCAGAGAAATGATGGCTAAATAGGTACGTTGGCTATATCCACTGTTTGCCTCACCAGTTCACAATTTTGTGAGTGCTTTAGAAAATGCATGTCTGTAACTACTTATTTTCTCCTTTGTTCCTTCAACTGCTTTGGGGATCTGTGCACTTTTTTTGATGTTCCTGTCAAGGCTCCACATTTAAACAAGAAGTTGGAAGTCAGAGTAGGCCAGAACTGTGCAGTATAAAAAAGAAGAGTTAAATATTTGAGTGAAATACTAAAGACTGAAAGCAAGCACATTTAAGGATTCAATATATAACAGATAGAAAAAAGTTAGAAAAAATAATGTTTCTTGAATATGACAGTTGTATTAATTGTTGCAGTTTTTCTGCCTACCATTATGGTCATAAAGGTCCTTTCTGGGGAAAAAAAAAAAAAAAAAGGGGGGGGTTCAAAGCCAAATACTTCTGGTATGAGCTTGGAATGGAATGTTGTACATGTGTGGAACGTGACACTTGCACAACCTCTGAAAATCCCTAACCACACACTGAGCATAATGCAGTGCCTGAATAATACTTACTCATGCAAGTAGAAGGACTAGGACTTTGCAGCATCTGAAGGAATAATGGTGTTCTGTCAGTTGTTAATGACAACAGAAACTAATTGCTCTGTGCGGTTTCACACTTACAGACTTCATCATCCGAACTACACTCACAGAAGTAGGGTACTGTTTAACATAACTTACCACAAACTGTGTATAACAAGTGAATACTTATCAACTGGAAACTAATAAATAGCTCCAGTCAAATGCACTGTTCATATAATAGCAATTAAGCTCACCATAGGAATAATAACCAAGTAGAAAACAAGCAGAATTTTTAATGAAACACTTGAATAATGCTTAGCCTAAAGGTGAAATTCTCAAAGCACTGGCCAAATTCTCTTCCTGTTAGATGCAATGAAAATTTACTGCTGTTTTTAGTGAAAGTAGAATTAGGTCATTATTACTTTTGAGAGATTCACCTCTAAATGATTATTGATATTTCTTTTCCAAATGATCACTACTAGACTAGATATCATTGCAGCTCACAGAAGAAAAATATTTGATACATGATTTTAATTCTATATATATTAAAGTACAACATTCTGCATTGTATCAATCCCAACACAGATTTTTTTTAATGTTAACTGTTCAGTATTTACAGCACATGAATTTGTGAATGATCAATCCAAATACCAAGATACCTGAAGGATAACACTGCACAGAGGATAGAAATGTTAAATATAGAGCTGCTAAATATGTGAAATTTAGCTCAGGATCTACTGCTAGAATTTCTGTTTTGTGATAAATCTGAAAATTGAGGTCTGTATTGCTGTTGTAGTTTGTTGTTGTTGCTGCTGTTTGCTGTTGCTGTCATCATCATCTCAGGAATAGTTTATTTATCATGCATTTTTTAAATACCAGGTCTTGCAAACACTCAAGATTTCTTTGGGGAGACTGGTACATCTCTGGAACTGTGCTAATTCCCTGGTCAGCGTGCAAATAATGCCACTACAAAGATTCCCATTTCTTCATACAATAAGCATTATTCACTAACATAAAAAAGGGGGAAATAAGGAAAATATATCAATTATTTATTTTGTAATAATCTCCGATACGATTTTAGGTAAAAACACCCCCAAAGGAAAAGGGAAAAAAAATGCTTTTCAAGGACCGGTTTGTGGGTTTGCTATTAACATATACTCAGAATGGTCCTTACCCCACAGCTGCCACTCTGACATGTCAAAAGAAACCAAAATTTTCTATAAGTGGCTCTATTATTTCCTGCAGTCCACTGAAATTATTTAAAAAAGATATCCTTCAGAGAGACCATTAATATTTTTTCTTAATATGGGAAGAGCAATTAGCGGTTAGAGAAAGTAGACATGAGGGATGGATTGTGTTTGAAGTAACAAAAACTAAGGCATTATTCAGATACTGTATATTCAGTCAAGATGAAAGTCGTTATATAAATGTAAGCTATTTATTATCATCAGTTATTGGAATTATTTTGTCCAATGATTTGTGTATCTTAAACCTATAATAGAAATTATCTAAAAAATTACATGCTAAGACCAGAGAACATATCTTCAAGAAATACACTAAAACACGGTTGTTTGCATAGCTATAGCATAAATTAATTGATAAACATCCATCCTACCCATGGCTATTTTCCAAAACCTAGGGAATATAATATGTTTGACTTTAGAGAGATAATGATGATGACAGATTAGCAGATAAAAGTAATTTCCTTTAATAACTTTTCACAGTCCAGTAAAACCTTTATATTCTCAAGAGGACTACTATTATTAATTACGGATTTCAATCCCTAAACTTAAAAAGGTGGTACATTAGTAAAAATCTTAGTTAAAAAGAATGTACCTTTCTAAAACCTAGCAATACATAGTTAAAGATTTAAAAATCATGAGTGTTTCGTGCCCCTCTACTCCACTCTGGTGTGACCCCACCTGGAGTACTGTGTCCAGCTCTGGAGCCCTCACACAGGAAGGACACGGACCTGTTGGAACAGTTCCAGATGAGGCCACGAAGATGATCAGAGGGTTGAAGGACCACTCTTGTGAAGAAAATGCTGAGAGTTAGGGTTGTTCACGCTGGAGAAGAGAAAGCTCATGGAAAACATTATTGTGGTATTTCAGCACTTAAAGGGGAGCATAAGAAAGATGGGGACAAACTTTTTGTCTAGGCCTGTAGCAGTAAGACAGGGGGTAATGACTTTAAACTAAAAGAGGGTAGACGGAATAGATACAGAGAGGAAATTTTTTACAATGAGGATGGTTAGACACAGGAATCAGTTGCCCAGAGAGGTGGTAGATGCCCCATCCCTGGAAACGTTCAAGATCAAGTTGAACGGGGCTCTGAGCAACAGGATCTAGTTGAAGATGTCCCTGCTCATTGCAAGGATTTTGTATTAGATGACCTTTAAAGGTCCCTTCCAACCCAAACTATTCTATGAATCTATTATTCTATGATGTTTCCAAAACCAGCTGTTAGTTTTCCAACTCCCAAAATCAAAATAAATAATTCAGAAGTCCTGATTTTTTTAGGAGTTCCTAAGCACCCAATCTGCCTGCACCGTGATGCTTTTAGCTCTCTGTAGAGAAACGTGCACCTATAGAATTCAGGCTTTATGAGATAACAGAGTGCAAAAGAATTTTGGCTATTGTACCTAGCTTTTCGATATTGCTTGTTGACTTTTCTATCACTCTACACCTCTATCCTTCTTGGAAAAAAAAAGTATTGCTAATGAATTTAACTGGAGAAGTTATTCTGATATGAAACAAAATTTGGCTTCTAGTGCTATGAATCACTGAGAATCTTGACTCTTCCTTAGAAAAGGACATTAAGGTGATTGGGTTTTAGCCCTGTTTCATGTTGTGACTCTACGTAACTGGGAATTGAGGCTAATTATTTTTGTTAGAGTTAGGACATATCTGGATATCTGGAATACGTTACACTGAGGTACACAAAACACTTCTTCAATCATTAAAAAGGAAAGCTTTCTAGATTTTGTTGCAATGTATGAAAATTAATGCCCATTTTCATCCTGAATGATTCTGAATCAGTGGGTGCTTTATTTTTTTAAAAAAAATACTCAATTGCTTTTTAAAGCAATTATTCGAAAGGACACTGAAATTCCATGGGACAGAGACATAGCTGATCCACTGTTTTTTTAAAATAGTGGGACATATATACATACATAGAATGGTTTTATTAACATTTACAATCTTTGCAGCAAATGAGGAATAATCTGAACACCAAGAAACAGAGGAAAAGACATGAACTGATTCAACAAAAAGATAAGGGAAGAGTTATGGGAGGTTATGGTCTGTGATAATACGAATATGGAATAGTTCAGGATTCCCAAGTCTTCGCATTCCTCCCACGTCAGCATATATCTGTGAAAAAAACCAATATCATTCTTTTCTTGTGGTTGAACCACATACGGTACTATTCTGTTCATGTGACCAAGGAGGAAAAATAAGGCCTGGCCCCTGGTCAATTTAAACCGAATGCTGGCTCAGTATTTTACCAGCAGATTTATTTTACGTGCAATACACAGCATGCTTATCTCTGCGTATTGTCTGATTCACACACAGTAGGTTATCTTACCAACATGTTTTATAAAGGGAAAATGTTCATGCCCAAAATGCTATTTATCATTTCTTTCACATTCATGCTCCCTCATCCAGCTGCTCAACACAGAATGCATGGAATCCGCCTCATCCAATAGGATGAAATAGGACAAGCCTGAATCAGGATGAATCATGGCAGGTTTTAGGAAGTCTTTGCTGGGCTCTTTCTGACACTGGTTACCACTGCTGGACTTGGCTCTGACCTGTGGATTGACTTCGTGGCTTGACCCAGACCTTCATCATCACTACAACCTTGTGTGGCGACCTGGACTTCGGGGTTGACCGCTTCTGCCACCCTTGGGTCTGCCAAACTTAACTTGCCCCAGGTACAATGGGACAGGGGTCTTGCTGGCAAGGCTCCTGTCCCATTGGCCTTGCTCCCATACCCAGTTCCTGACCTCCTTCCCAACATAGGACCACAGCCACTAGGTAGGGAGGAGTGATTATTGCCTTCAGCTCACCACTCAGAAGACCACATGTAGAGCACAGCTACCGGACCACCAAAGAAACAGTAGCAAAAGCCTGAGGAAACAAACGAATTTATTTGCGTCCTCATGCTTAAATTGCTATTCTGTACTCTGACAGATATTAGGTGTTTCTGCTTAAAACAAATACCGATTACCAAAACATAAGCTTGCCAGACAAATTATGAGACTGCTCTATTTTTTTCCATAACATCTCACAGTGTGGGATGCATGCATCTCAGTCATTGCTTATAGGTATGAGATGATACGATACATGCTAGAATAATGTTGAAGAATTGTCCCAAGCAGAGAGACTGAAACCTGATCCATCCTTAAAATGTGGCAGATTTACAGGGAGGAGATTCTGAAACCAGGTATCATAGAATCATAAATTATAGAATCATAGAATTTCCTAGATTGGAAGGGATCTTTCAGATCATGTAGTCAAACCATCACCAAACCACATCTCTAAGCACTATGTCTGTCTGTCTTTTAAATATCGCCAGGAATGATGGTGATTTCACCACTTCCCTGGGCAGCCTGTTCCAATGCTTAATAACCCTTTCAGTGTAAAAATTTTTCCTAATATCCAATCTAAACCTCCTGTGGCACAGCTTAAGGCCATTTCCTCTTGTTCTATTGCCTGTTACTTGGGAGAACAGAACGACCCCCACCTCTCTACAACCTTCTTTCGATTTATTTCCTTGAAAGAAGTTATTCTGTTTGCTTCAGATAGGACCCTGGGATACAAGGAGAATATAGAGAGTGTGGATAGACCTGCAGGGAAATACGGAATGAGCCAAAGTGTTAATGTAGAAAAAATGCTGAAACATTGTTACAAATGGTAATTTTTATGTAGAACCAAAAGAAACTATTAATCAGAAACTCAAATGGCAAAGTACCATTTATTTTGTTGAGCCAGGTGGCAGAGGTATGAACAGTAGGTCTACATCGTTAGTGCAATGTGATGACTCAGATGGATAAATTATAATGATACATGAGAACATTTTGCTTTAAAGATAGTGTTTTATATGCACTAAGATTAATTAAAAAAAAAAAAAAAAGAAAAAAAAGTATTTTGTAGTTTGCTGGCTTCAGTTTTTCTGCTCTGGTTTCTTATCCTCTGTGTTAGCTACAAGAGCAGGAATTTTTTTTATTTTTTTTTTTTCCATTTTGCTAGGTACATATGCCCACTTCCTATCCTCATACTACATGTCCAGATCACTCCAAATTTAGGTAGCGATATACCACTATTTCCTATAGAATCATGCATGTCCATTTTAACAGGGACAGTCTTTTCCCTCATACAAGGCTAAGAGAAAAAGATTCAAGAGCTGACATATGACAAGGTTTGTTGCAAGCATTAAGCAGCATCTTGACAATAACTATAATTAAAGTTGCCACAGCTTTGACCTGATTAAACACTGAACAATACAACTGCCACTCTTTGACTACCTTAGGCCGGTGAGCATCTGATGATATATAATATCTTTTGGCAGCCAAGTTAATTATAACATAGTTGAATGCATTTCTTTAGAGGGGAAATATTTAAAGAAATTAATGGTAGAGGAACTGTAATGAAAGCTGTCAGGGTAATTCTAAACATTGTTAACAAGCATACCTAATATTTCTGAAGTATGGTAACTTTATTTTTGGCATATTATTATGTATTCTTAACACTTTTTTTCATATAACGTAAGAATTTTACATCCCATGTATGAACATTAAAAATACTGAACTTTGCAGTGTCAAAGCTCATCCTATTTCCCAAAAGATTCACAGGAGCTGAAAGCTGAGATAGTGAGGCACTCGGGGGACTTGAATGTTAATTAATGGGAACTGAACATTCAAATCTCTTAGGTAGCACTGAGAATCATAACCAATGTGTTTGTTTCAGCCCTCTTTATAAAGATGCTGACGTTGGTGTTCCAGACCTATTTCTAACACTGATATATTAACAGCTGGGTGGATGAGGTGTGTACAAAGCAATTACATGCAAGTAGCACTAATGAGTATCATTGTAACGTGGGATTTTTCAGCAGACTCTGTGACACTTTTGCTGAATCACTGAAAACTTAACAAATATACATCATACCTAACTATGACCTGCAAAGATTCCTAATACATGCTGATGAGTGCCAGATTAAGAAGAATCTCCTCCTTGTCACTGAGTCTATCACAGATAAGTAGATGCAGTGCTTTATGAAATATAAAATATCTCCCATACAACTCTCATAAACAAGAGGTCTGCCTACTGCTTCAAGCATAACAAATAGAAAGTCCCCTGTAGCATACTGACAATCACTTTGTCTCTCTAATTATTATTATTATAGGGAACTTTAGTGAGGTATGCATAATTTTTCTTAGCATACTTTAATTTGTATTTCTGTGCTTGATTAAATATTTAGACTTTGTATCAGACGGGTAATGACAAACATTACAAAAATCTCTTTCTTGAAAACCATCTTTCTTGAAAAACAAGAAAAGATTTTAGAAGTGATTTATAACTTCTTCCAAAAATCTGACTTTATTCACTCAGATTTTTCTGAAATCATATTTTTAAGGATAATAAGACCGAAAAGTGATGCTTTGTACTTGGAATAGGTGAGCCTTTTGGTGTAACTGCACTCTACAACTTCATTGAACAGGTATAAATGAAGGTCCAGAGGGGCAGGCAATGGAGGTTGAAGATTTTCTTACTCAATGTTCATTTGCTTTGTAAAGAGTCGATGCACAATTTTTATAACCTTTACATTTTGTAGCTGGAAGTTTGTTAAGCCTAGATGGACCTGCTAAAAGTAGGTGCTTTGTCCTTGGACATATGAATTGTAGGAAACATACTATTTTTCATCTATGAAAAATTATATTCAATGAAAAGACTCACAAACTGTGAGGGTCACAGAGAGGATTAAGGGACTGGAGCACGTACCACATGAATAGAGGCTGAGAGAGCCTAGAGAAGGGAAGTCTCAGGGGCATCTTAACAATGTGTGTACATCTTGTATGTAAACTGGTTGAACTGGAGCAGGTTCCCCAGAGAAGTTTTCATCCTTAGAAATATTCAAAACCTGACTGGACATGGTCTGGGGCAACCTGCTCTAGGTGAACCTACCTGAGTGGGGGGGTATGTGTGTACTAGACAATCTCCAGAGAATCCTTCCAACCTCATTTATTTTATGATTTTGTGATTTTTTTTCTGGTTAAGGAACTAACCCATTATAGCTTTGATTAAGTGAAAAAAAAAAATTGTGTACAAAATAAAATAGGATTTTTCTTTGCTTTCTCATCTATGTTTTCTACATTTAACAAAAGAGAAGAAAGTTAGTTCCCTTACTTCTCTTTGTCAAAAGTTATTTGCATTTGCTTGAACCGGAAAACTGTTGAAGTTCCTCCAAAGTCTGTCTTTATGTACTGAGCTTCCAAAACCACTTCCTAAGGTAGTGAACCAAGACTGTGAGTTACACTGAGGTCTGTAACAAGGCTCAATTATTAATGTTACTTTGTTTTCACAGAGGAAATGGGTACTGAAAGATACCGAGATCTCTCATGTGAATTTGCATTGGTTTATGTTCTAAAATTATTATTTTTTGTTATCTTCTGTAGCTAGTCTTTCTTTATGTGGTTCTGCATCCACATCTTGATTATTATACTGCAAAGTATGACATTGAAAAGAGGACTAATCATAAAAATAATCCACAGATAGAAAGTGAGAGGGATTTTGCCTTTAACAGGTGCAGAAAGAGGATCAGTATTTCTGGCTGTGTACAGCACTTTTCTAGATTAAAATTTTGCCTGCAATAGCTTGTGTAACATCTAAGTCTGACCATTATAGTCACTAATTTACTCCATTCCTAGTCTAATGATCTGCTATCAAGATTTTTTTCCTTTTAAAAAATATGATGGAAATCAAAATGAATAACTCAAATGTAGATAATAAAATAAATTTTATACTTTGTACAGAAACACTAGGTACTTTGGATGTTTACTTGCTACTAAAGATATATGGGTCATAGTTTTAGGAAAATCTGTACTTAATGAAGAAATATCTTTCTTTACAGGAGCAAAAGCAGTAAAGCTTTTTTCCTGAAAGCGGTAAAGCCGTATCTGAAATAACTAGGAAAAAAATTGCCCTTTATGTATCATTAACACATATATTTGGAAAGAATTTATTTGCGAATAAGATTTTTTCCCTTAAAAGTTTCTGCTAAACTCCTGAGAAATTAAATCATTCTATAAAATAGATTATTTTAATGTGAATTTAATAAACATAATCAGTTTAACAATATTCCACAATAGTTTTCTATAGTTGTTGGGAAAAGCTACATTAGAAAATAAGAAAGCTACATAAATGTCACAAGTCCAGAACTATCTGCAGATTAAAAAAATGCCAACAAAAAATCAAAACTGCCAGGTGTTTGCCTTTTTTGGGCATTTTACAAGATGTTTTCAGTCTACTGAGTAAAGTGTCCCTTTGCTGCCATTTATGGCATTTTGTTTTACATTCAAACTGATTATGAAATTAGTTTCAACTGCTTATCATTTCAGAACCTTAATATTCCTGAAGTTTGGTACAAAATGATAGTTTCAAACAAACCATTCTTTCACAGAAGAGATACAATACAGTAAGAAAACGTATTTCTAAATGCATTCTCACATTTCTTTCATAGTATTCAATAATATCTGGAAGAATGAAAATACAGACTTTTAAATTATTGTTGCTCTCATGTATGATCTTGCGATGAAGACAATCTAAGGACCATCTATAATGATATTTAAATGGTCAAAGTGGTCCAAGAAAGACTGGTAAGGAAGGAAAAGATGTGTGTAAGAAAGAAACTGATGGGAGCTTTATTTACTGAATTTCATAAACTATGCCATTTATTGACCTTCGTAACCTTTACTAAGCTGTATAACATTGGTCCATTAGGTATTTGCATTTCCTATCACCAGTCACAATTATTGTTGATTCTCAGGGGAATAAATATCTTTTCTTTTCTGATTCCATCTCAAGCCCCTCTTCCTCCAGCCATAGGAGGGGTACTTCATCAAAACAACTCGGAGGTAAATGAAAGTGGAAGGAACTAGTGTGCTGTGTGTGGGAGTAACCCATCACGTTGACGTGTCTTAACATATTTGTCCTATAACAATTCCCTTTTTGGAAGACTTGTGGTCTTCTTTACTCATAGATACTGCATTTGATACAGTATTATTGATACTTCTATTTTTTTTTTGGTTTGTTTGGTTTTTTTATTTATTTTTTTATTTTTTGCAGCCGCTCTGTTTCAACATAGATTAAGCCTTGAGTGACTCCAGGATATTTGAATTTCTTTACTGCCCTGGCTAGCAATAACACCAGAAGAGGTCAACTTCATTAGCAAGAGAATAATTCAGTTTATCATGACATTAATGCATTCAAGAAAACATTGCTCCTGTGCAGCCATATTGCCATGGGCTCCAATTGTCAGGTCCTATAAACTAAGTGAGGTTGGGTTGCCAGTAGCGGGATTCAAAAATTCATAGAAAATAAAATGAACAAAAGGAAGTGACAGAACATGAATATTTTTTTGTGTTTTGGACCTCATTCAAAATATATTCCTAAAGTTTTGGTTTTGTAGGCTCTTCTTTTCTGTTTATTTCATTTTACTGTCTTTCTGATTAAAAACCCTATATTAATTCTTTTGATTTAATAAAAATAATGAAAAACTGGATTAGTGCTTCTAATTCATTCCTTTTATAAAATGAAGAACATCTGAAAATAATGTTTAAATAAATAAAAACTTCCTGTAGGTTAGAAGAATTATTAGCATAGAATTTTTACTATTCTTGAAGAAAAAAGATAATTGAAACAATAATCTACGAGATTTATGTTAAATATTAAGTTAAATGTTAAGATAAATGTCTTTGGAAAGAGGGTACAATAGATTCTGCCTGGATCATTTTTTGTCTACGGTTGATATTTAGCACTTTTTCAACAAATGAAAACAGATAACTTTAAAGAGGATGAAAAAACCTGACTATATACACAGGATCTGGCTCCTGCTAAGGTCCATTTCCTTTATTTATGTACATATAACATGGCTTCAAGGCAGCAGCTGAAAAGTCCACATCTTGTGCTGGTGGAGTAGACAGGTGGCCAATATGTGCTGTCTGGAGGGAGGGAGCTGAAGACATTAGTTCATAAACCCATTCATGCCTTTCACTATCCTATCTGGGCATATTAGCATTTATTTTTGAGAAACTTCATCGTATGTAAATGTTTCTGCATTATGGTAGTTTTTCCTGATATTTAGAATAGTAGCAGGTAAAATTTCAAATACATCAATACAATAGAAGAAGCAATTTTTCTTGTTAAAAAAAAAAAAAAAAGCATTTGACCTTTTGTTTTCTTTATATAAGGAATGCTCCTAGCATGGTGCATATGTAATAGTGATCTTCCAAAACTTTTAGCTATTTCTTCAGGGAATTAAGAGGTTATTTACTTATTTTTTTAAGGGATATATGCACTAGATTACTTTTATACTATGGTATTGTTGGGCTCATAAAGTGCTATTTGTTGCATATGATTTGCATAGGGAAAATAGATTTTTTTTTTTTCATTTTCATTGTGCATTTGTTAATCCATTTCAAAAAGTATTATGCTAATTATAACAGTGTGCTTAGCATTTAGCATCTAAATTGCTCATTTTCAAGGTTCTTTTTTTTAAAAAAAATTGTAATCTGTTAATTACTTGTTTAATGGATTGTGTAATTACCTACTTTAAGCTAGAAAACTGTTTCCATTTCAAAGCAAGGAGCCCGTTCTAGAATTGAAAGTATGCAAATGCATCCTTTAAGATACAGTATATAACACTTTTGCTTCAATAATTGTTTCATTTGTGTCTGCAAATGAATTGTTGGCTACCCTCTGTCTGTAGTTATCATTGACACTGTGTTCTAGAAGACTGAGTCCTTACATAAAAAAGAAGTATTTCTTTAACAAATACATGGAGAAGGATCAACATTGAAGCATGCATTTTTTGATTAGAAACAAGAAAGAAATCATTTTCTAATCCTAAAAATTTTCTTTGGTGACATGAAAAAAAGGAAAAGGACAATTCGTCATTTTTTGTAGGTTAAAATTTTTTGCAAAAATCAAACAGAATCTGAAATTTAATTTCTAAACTCATATTTAATTAAATACTTGAAGTTAAGAGTAGTTTTGAAATAAAACTCAGATAATGTAACCACTGCCACTTGGTTAAGTGTCACCTACCTTTCGACAAGCCAGCCAACACCTAATTTTTCTTTAATTTTTTTAAATTTTATTTAATTACTAAAGCTACTGAAGTCAAGTTCATGCTGAGAATGAAGTCACTAAATTGAAGGCCCAAAATTTGGGGTTCCTTCTGTTAACCTCCCTTGCAGGATTGCATACCCACTGTTAGTCTCAAAATATAAGCAATTGTTGATGAAAATATATCCCACAAATTACAGACAGTAATAATTTTCCATCTCATGTCTCCATTTTTTTGAACGAAGATTTGAGAAATACATTTTGGAGATTATTTTGAAAGGCTGTTTTCTGAATTTACACAAGATCATAGGGAAGGATACAGAGTTTGAAAGCTGGAATGGGGCTAAGAGTGGTTGCTTTGGTTTGTTGGCAGCAATAGTATGAGGTTGAAGGGTTCTGTTTACAAAAATATCATACAAAAATACAATAGAAAGAAACTACCAGATCAAGACCAGGCTGGATAGGGCTTTGAGCAACATGGTCTAGTGGGAAGTGTCACTGCCCACAGCAGGGGAGTTGGAACTCAATGATCTTTAAAGTCCCTTCCAACCCAAACCATTCTACGATTCTGTAATGAACTAGACTTTCACTCCAGAGGCCTATGTTCAAATCCTGTTAAATGCACAAATGTGTGAGTTTGGTGGTCTCTGCCTCATTCTCTGTGAGCATCTGCCTGTGTCATTAAGCCATTCATGTGGTTTAGCGTGATTGGCAGCTCTGTCCAGACGGGACTCGGAGTATGACAGCTTTGAGCTCTGCAGATCAGCCTGAAGGTGCATTGAAGGTGTTTGGAACTTCCATGTGATTTGTCATTACTTTGCTGTTCTGCATTAAATCAAAAACATGGAAACATTCAAGAAGGGAGTTTTTGCTATAGGTGACCACGCACTTTTTTTTTTTTTTTTTTTGCAAGGACAAACTCTTTGGAAATAATAGCTGGAGGGAAGGTTAATCTTAAAAACATTAACTAATCCTCCATTCAATTTCTGCATAATTTATAAGGTCCTGAATCTGTTTGAAGGAATTTGCCTGCGTGGATATCTCTGTTGCTCTTTTCAACTACACAACTCAGTCTCCTGCTCTAATCCTTCTGTTGCTGTAGCAACCTATGTTAATTCTTAAAAAAAAATTCTAACAACTTCCAAATTTTAAAAAAGTGCAAAGGAGGAAAAATCAAGCAAAATCAAACTTCACTTAAAAAGTTATTATCAAGAGATTTAACTTTTGTCAAAAGTAAAGGAACATGCACAAAATTGTCAAATGAAGACCCTATATTTTCTCTTCTTCATTCTCTTTTCCAAAGGAAGAAAGCAAAGGGGTCTTTGGGGATTTCGCTCTTTTCTTGCCCTTCACAAAGATGGATGTTACCTTATATAACTAGGCAAGCAACCTGGCAAAAGCAGGATAACAATAAAACTATATTTAAACAACTCTAGTTTCAGGTACGGATACCATAACCTCTTTTCTTCTCATGCTTCATCCTCCCTGCAAAGCACAACTTTTTGACCTAAATAGTACATTTCAAAATAGCTTTTGCTTCATAGCAAGCAAATTCTGCTGGTTGTTTATGCTCTGCCATCCTTACAAGTACTTGTTACCTGGTGCTCATAAAGGTTGAGTGCTCTGTTAGAGACCTATTGGTAAATGTGTCATTCTTTATTGTGCAAAGCAACCTAATTTGTTATTTTAAATAATATTTGTGCCCCATTTTTGTGTCCACTAAATAGCAGGATATAAAAGACTTTTTTGTTGTTGTGTTTTGTTTTTTTTTCCTAACATCCTCATGGACCTAGGGATGCATATAGGCACTGGTTTTACAAAAGCACTTAATGAATTAAAAGCTTAACTCCTGCTGACTTTCAAAATACCACACATATTTATGATGCATTAGATTCTAATCTACTGTAGTGCATACAACTCACATGGGTTTTTTAAGCAAGGAACATTCTTAACAAGTGCTTTTCTGAACTGGGGTTACACATTCATTTGAACCTAAATCTAACTGTGGACAGAGAGAACAATGATTGTTTTGCAATTCTATCTTCAAAAATATTTGAATGACTAAAAATGAGTTTATTTCTAGAAAACTTTAAAACCCACATAAACCAAGAATACTTCAAAATCGAAAGAAAATATTTTATTTAAGTAGAGGAGTTTCCATTTTATCCACTTAAATTTTATTGTTTCCTTTTTTGTTAAAAGTAATATTGCATTTTAAGTTACATTTATTCAAAACATTTTCTAATCTTTTTTTTAAATAAGTACTAATGTTCAGATAATCAGCTTTTGCCATGTATCAGCCACTTTTCAAGAAAACTATCATTATATGCATTCAAAATGCAAAATAATTTGATGCCCAACAAGAAAAAATGATCTTGTGCTTCGTACTTTGCATCCTGTTGTTCTTTTTAAGGATTCCTAAATAAAGGAGTTTTACTACTTTTTAAAAAGTATTCCGAAATACAGTTAGTTGCCACACAGAAATTTTAAAAGGCCTGAGGGCTTGGTATTTTGTAGGTGTTCATAAACATGACTTTTCTATGTCCTGACATAAAATCTGAGAAATTCCTTGTTATTTTGCTGCACCGATAAATAATTTTAAGAAGCATTCTTATTACTAAATTCTTTAAAATTTTAAAAAATATGTCTACTGGTATTTGCTGTGTAATTTTATGCCATCTCCAGTCTCATACATTCTCTGATTTGAGACTGAACTCCTGAATAGCACTATAAAGGTATTAAATTAAAATATTGTCATCTTTGCCTATTTGGTTCACCATCACAATTCATTGTTTGCTTCTTAAAGGAGAAGATTAAAACAAAAGATCATACATTCTGGTTTTCCTTTATGATAGAAGAATGAAGCACAAGTGGAAGGATTCAGACCATCATTACATAAAAATAAAAGAAATACTTTTATCTCTATAGTATTTTCACAAGCTTCCCATAAGCACAACTACTGGAAGGGCAAAGATTAGAGCTTATACAAAAAGCTGCTAAAAACTGAGGAACTATTTCTAATATGCACTTGGTTGAAAAATGTATTTCTTGTCTATATGTTATTAATTAATGAGTTTGTGTTGTCGGTTTTTTTCCTTTCTCTTTCATAGGAAGACTGTAGGCTTCTTACAGGAGAAGCTCCTAAAATTTACATTATAAAATATTCAAAACTGATAGGCAAAGGTAAATAGCTGGGGAAAAGGTCATAAAGAGTAGAGCGTCAGGAAGACAAACATGAGGAACAGACAGCAGAATGTTGAATAAAATGGTAAACCCAAGGTCTAGGGGTGTACCCTTAAAGGACTATGGTAAAACTTGAACTATCCTACTTGTGGATGTGAACTTCAAGATTATTTGAACCACTACAGATAGCAATTATACAAAGATTCACAAATTCTTTAAGCATATTCCAAATAATTATTTGGCCAATGACTATGACAGTGCTATCAGACTGTTTTGGACTATTGAGTATTGGGCTAAATTACGTTTTTATTTTCCTTAAATGTTTTCTACATCCCTACCTATTGAACTTTTTTTAACTCCACACACATGAATTACAGTGAAAGATCTCACAAGCCAGGTCCGAGAAAAGTGTTTAAAGAAACTACAGAAACTAAAATCAAATTCTTAGCAGGGCAATGAGAGCTCTAGTGCTGAGAAAAATAAGCTACATGCAGCCCTACTTTTTTCAGAGTTGTGCAAAGAAATCAGGGACAAAATAATTACAAGCATTTATGTGGAATTTGAATAAAACTACATAAAATCAGTCTCTCAGTAACTAGATTATCTCTTGCCTTTTATTGAATTTAATAGCTAATTTTTAATGAATTCATTACTACTGTTTTCGAATCTCCCTTTGTGTTTTAAACAAATATTGTTTGCATATTTTTATGCAATTGGATACATTCCATCATGTAATTTTTTAAAAAAAATCATTTTCTGTTGTGCCAGGTATTTTCTTTTCTTCTTCTTGTCATCTGTGTAATTTTTAATGTTTTTCTCATTATATTACTGCATCATGCTTTTGTTTTGTACAAAGAACATACAATTGAGATTTAGGGAGAAAGAATGCAAAATGAGTTATTTATGAACTAAGCTGCCCTTCATTATACATTTGAATACAAAGAAGAAGCATTACTATAACAAAACAGAAGAAAGAATTTGCACAGTTTCTTTAGTGTCAGACCTGTAATGCAGAGATGTAGAAGCAACAAATAAAGTTTTTCAAAACAGTTTGGAATTCAACTTCCTTCCACTTAAATAGCATTTATGATTTTAAATCATTGCAAGGTACTTTTTAATATTCTATTTTGTGCTTAATGTGAATGCTATTGCATTTCTTGAAGAGTCCTACCCTACACTGTTTCCTGAAGAATCAAATCCTTATAAAACTATGAGGAGTCTCCTTAATTCTATTTGCCTAACTAGGAAATGGATTCCATATAGCAGAACCGTTGCATATAGCATATAGCCACACTACATGGCTTGTGTCCTATCATGCAAAAATAAATGTGCAACCTGACCTTGAACACTTACAATGACAGGGCATCCACAACTTCTCTGGGAAACCTGGGCCAGTGCCTCACCATCCTTACAGTAAAGAATTTCTCCCTAATAGCTAAGCAAAATCTCCCCTCTTTCTGTTTAAAACCATCACCCCTCATCCTATCGCTCCACTCCCTCATAAATAGTCCCTCCCCAGCTTTCCTGTAGGCTCCCTTTAGGTACTGAAAGGTCACTATAGAGTCTCCCCAGAGCCTTCTCTTCTGCAGGATGAACAACCCCAACTATCTCAGGCTGTCCTCATAGCAGAGGTACTCCAGCCCTTGGAGCATCTTCACGGCTCTCCTCTAGACCCGGTCCAACAGATCCATGTCTTTTCTGTGCTGACGGCTCTAGAGCTGGACGCAGTGCTCCAGGTGGGGTCTCACCAGAGCCAAGTAGAGGGGTAGAATCGCCTCCTTCGACCTGCTGGCCATGCTGCTTTTGAAGCTCCGGTGTGTTGGCCACACCACACAGCTTGGCGTCATTGGCAAACTTGCTGAGGGTGTACTCAATTCCAACATCCATGTCACCAACAAAGATGCTACACAGTGCTGATCCCAGTACTGACCCCTGAGGAATGCCACTTGTCATTGGACACTGCTTGGATATTTGTAATACTGGTGCACATAATTGGCACATGGGTTTTATCTCTATCCCTAACATAGTTCAAAACTGTCTCTTTTCTCTAACCATTTTTCTTTACTTTTCACCCATGTTACAACATCTTTTTCACAGCTCACAGAGGACCATGAAAGAAAATCTTTCAAGAAACACTAAAGAAAATCACTATTCTAGTGTTGATTCTTTATTACTATTATTTCTCTATTATAATGTCTTATGTACTGTTTTCTAAAGAGGGCACCAAAATCACTATAATTTAAATTGTAAATGGGCAAGCAATTGTCTAAAAACTTATTAATCAGTTTTAATTATTCTTTATCTTTTGTTTGTTTGTTTGGATGTTCAGGTATTTTTTGTTGTTTCTAACATTCCCTTGTATTGAACTATATTATTGCAAAATACTTGAAAATTTGTGTTTCACCAAAGGTAGCAGTTAACAGGTTTAAAGGGTAAGAAAATTCTTGGCTTTTCTTCTTCTATTCTTTTATGTTTTGTTTATTTACTTACACTGGAGGATATATATTCAAAGATGACCTTAGGGGAAGTAAAAGATAGCTCAGTGTCTGATTGGAAAACTTTTTTATAGAACCAGTTGGAACATTTTTGTTGGATTAATTTTTTATCCTACATACTTTATCATGAAAGAGAAAGTCTTCCTAACATCATATGAACCACTTTTGTTTGAAAAAATAAAGTTTTCACACAGGGAGATAAATAATCTTAAGTGACAATATTTAGAAACAAGACATTTATGTATTTAAGTCTTAAATAACTTTGCCAGTGCGTCCTCTCTTATCATCCCATGGCTGTATTCCTCTATGTCACATCCTTTGTCTCCATTTCTCAAGGCCCCTGCTATTGTACCAGGTCTGTATTTCTCTACCTCATTGTGTTAAAGTTGTAAATATGTCATTCTGTACAGAATAACTGCTTGTTACTCTCTATAAAACTATGCTTGTACCACATAAAGATAAACACAAGTAAAATAAATTAGCCATAAATACCTGCTGAAATAGAGAAATTATTGTCACGGTGAAACAAAGTGAAACAAATCTGTAAGGCAGTTCAAGTAAAGTTCAGGCAGAGCAAGGCTGACAAGCCTCAGCCCTGATGCCTTGCAAATTCAGTACAAAGCTTCTGTTCTCTTAATAGCCATGGCAACATTTATTACTGGGCTACATGATCATGGCTTGTTGGGATTGCAAACAGCTATCCATAGACTGTACATCCTCATGTTTATTCAAACCGTACCACAGCAAAAGCTGCTATGCTGCTTGTATTTGGAAGTATCATAAAGTACTACATTTTATTTCGGACCTATTATTGTCATGATTTGCTGGGTAAGCTAAATTTTTCTTACTTGGTAAGTATGCATTATACATCTATATTATTTTTTAAAAAAAAAACACATGGGTCTTTATATTATTATTATTAGGGAGGTGATTCCACCACTCTACTCTGCTCTGGTGAGACCCCACCTGGAGTACTGCATCCAGCACTGGGATCCTCAGCACAGGAAGACATGGACCTGCTGGAATCTGTCCAGCAGAGGGTCATGGAGATGATAAGAGGGCTGGAACACCTCTGCTGTGTCGACAGGCTGAGAGAATTGGGGTTGTTCAGCCTGGAGAAAAGAAGGCTCCGGGGAGACCTTATAGCAGCCTTCCAGTACCTGAAGGGGCTACAGGAGAGATGGGGAGGGGCTCTTGATCAGGGAGTGGGGCGATAGGATGAGGGGTAATGGTTTTAAACAGAAATAGGGTAGATTTTGCATAGCTATTAGGAAGAAATTTTTTCCTGTGAGAGTGGTGAGGCACTGGCCTAGGTTTCCCAGAGAAGCTGTGGATGCTCCATCCCTGGAGGTGTTCAAGGCCAGGCTGGATGGGACTTTGATCAACCTGGTCTAGCGAGAGGTGTCCCTGCCAATGCAGTGGGATTGGAACTAGATGATCTTTGAAGTCCTTTCCAACACAAAGCATTCAATGATTCTGTTATAATTATTATAATAGAATATATGGTTTATGCAAAGAGTTCTAACTGAGAAGGATCTATGGAATATAAGCAATGACAGCAAAATCTTTAGAAGAGAGTGTTATAGTTCTTATACCATGGAATACTGGATATGAAGTATTAAAGTGTAACTTGTTATGCAGCAAAAAAAAGGAAATAATTCAGGACAAAAAGCTATCTTCAGTCCTTCACTGAACTCTTAAAGTGCAAAAAGCCACTAGAATTGTAAAGTTTCAAAAGAATCTCACCACGCTCTGCAGCAGAGGGATTCTGCAGCAGAGGTTTATTTGCTGAGTATCTGGTGATCAGAGCTAAAAACCTGAACTTTTTTTTTTTCTTTTTTTTTTTTTTTTGCCAGAGTAAAAAGATTTGTTCACTGGAATTCATATCTCTTGAGAACAGCTCAATATTCTTTGGCTGCCAGTTGTTGCTGATGGTCATTTTCTCTGTCAGCATGGCTGTCAGAAGGTGCCTTTAAGAAAGATTTATTTGGTGAAGTGGGTAGAGGTTTTTTAACAAGCAGGGATGTGGCATCTACTTTCTATTTCTTTGTCTTTTCCTTAGCTGAGCCTTTTTTCCCTCTGAATGCAGTTTGGACTAATATAACAGTGGTGGATGGATATTTCCTATCAAACCATTTTTAGTTAAACTCATTTAATGAAATGCACTACAAAAGAATGCCTGTTGTACACTAGTGTTCATATTTTATTTGATTTCTATTTATTTTAACACCAATGGGATGTTTTATTCCAAAAGGAATATAGTTTGAAACTGGAGTGCTTTGTATTTAACTGAAGACACTTAAACAAAAGTGTATGATATTACTTATCTAAGTACTTAAGTTCAGTTTGAAGGTGTCTGAAGGATGGGAATGGGTTTAGGAACTCAAAAGATCTTTCACAGCAATTGAAAACTTTGCAAGATATCTTTAAAGGTATATATCTCTACCTATGACTTCCAAATATCATTCTGCTTTTCAGTACAATATCATGGTAGCAAGAATACAGCATCTCAATAAGCAAACACTTGAATTTAGACACCTGATATTGGATACCTATTCTGCCTGCTGTAAAATACCCGATTTCAGAGCACACCTATGAGACTGGACAGTGATACTGACTTCTTGAGAAGATTTTTCTTATGAAAACATGAGATGTAAAAAGACTCAATAGCAAAGATATCACTTTATTGAGGTCATCCAAGTCTTTAAGGTGCCTTCCAACCCAAACCATTTTATGATTCTATGAAGTCTTCAGATCATTACCTTCCTTCGAAGAAGAACCACTGATCAAGATCTGTCACTTGTGCAAAGGTGTACTGGCTACCAGGCTCCTAAGTAATCTCAGAAGTCTTTCTTATGCATTCTTGGTCAAGCTTCACAAATCATTTAAGGACTAACTGCTCAGAAAACCAGAAACTGATAATGACAGTGTGACCTGGTGATTAGATGTTTGGGAGTTTGAACGTCAAGTCTCTGTTTCAAGATTTACTGTAAATCAATGCATACTAATAAAAAATTTGAATATTCTCCAACTGGAAAGGCAGATGATATTATAGAATCATAGAATGGTTTGAGTTGGAAGGGTCATCTAGTTCCAACCCCCCTTCCATAGACAGGGATGCCTTCCACTAGACCAGGTTGCTCAAAGCGCCATCCAACCTGGTCTTGTACATTTCCAGGGATGGGAACCACTCTAGAAAACTGTTATTGGAGCCTGTGGAACAGTTCCATACAAGCCACAGCCCTGCAGACAGGTCTCTTGGGTACCATAGGAGCGGAGTAGCAAATCTGTGCCTCTCCTCCTCCTCCCCTCTAGAGTGTCTGTTGAGACTTTTGTCTGCCATTTGCTTGGAATTTGGAGCACACCTATAAGACTAAGCACAATAAAGGAACAACTAATCTCTGGGGCTGGGTAAAAAGGTTAAATACACAGGGCACACTCAATATCCCTGTACAGGAAAGTGATAAATACATATTTGAAGATCTTAGTGTTAGATTGTTAGATGCAGGAACCCAAAGTGGCATTTCAATGTTTTATTTTCTTTGACAAAACAAACACTACGGTTCTAGGTAGAGTAGCATCTAAATCCTTTCAGAACCTGCGTTTCTATGCATGTGAATGATTGGCACTGAAAATGTTCAGTACCATTACTATCTGCTTGTTTGGCATTTAATTTAAAGTAGAAAACAAAACAAAAAAACAACAATGAAAACAGCATAGTTGTTTGCAAACAGAAGCTGAAGCTTCTCATAGAAGTAGTCTTCAGAAGTTCCTTATTCTATGCAAGTTCACTGCCAGAATCTCAAAAATGAATTCCACTGATGTGGAAAAAGTACTTATTAGAGTACATAGAAACAACTTTGCTTTTCTGAAATGGTATATATATGAACTAATTTTCCACCTTTCAGACATAGTGGGCACAAATCCCAGCTATTTTACAGTAGTTAGGTGGCCACGAGTCTTTTTCTGTGCGTTTTATTGGTTCTTGTGACATTGTTGTTCATGTAATTTTTTCCTCTTAAAATTAGTTTTGACAAGTTCCTTCCCTTTGTATATTTTCAGTTTCTGCAGAATTTTAAATCTTTTAAATCCATATCCGGATAGCAAGCAGAGTATGAGAAAAAACATATTAAAAAATCAACTAACAAGTTTTATTAGGAAATAATTTTTCACTGAAAGGGTTTTTAAGCATTGGAACAGGCTGCCCAAGGAAGTGGTGGAGTCACAATCCCTGGAGGCATTTAAAAGACACATAGATGTGGCACTGAGGGACATGATTTAGTGGTGGTTTTGGCAGTGTTTGGTTAATGGTTGGACTTGATGATTTTAAATCTTTCCAAGCTCAATAATTCCATGATTCTGTGAGTCTTTCAGAAAGTCAATGTGATATAATTTTTAGCAGATTTTTCCAGATGAGCAGATAAGCACTTATGATTAATGACATTTTGAAACTTCTCTTATTTTTTTAATCACTAAGATATAGAATAGTACATTTCATCCTTTTTATGAAGAAAAACCCAGTGTAAGAAAAAATATGGAATGTAAACAGAAAAGGAGAGTATGATGCGTGCTGTTGCTGGCCTGCTGTATCCAATCACAAAATGGCAGCTGACACTGAAATAAGGAATGAAATTTCTATTTAAAAGCATCACTCAAAAATCAATGAAAACAGCACCCTGCAACAATCAGTGTTTTAACACTGACTCATTATTGTGAGTACATACCTGTTCCTGACTACCTTTTCATTAAAAGTGCATGCTTTTGTGGCAGAAAAAAATCGCTACCAAGTTTATGATTATTCTTTGATTATTAAATAGAGAGCTAAAACAACAATTGCAATAAGATGAAGACATGTTTGAAAAGTAAATGTGCTTTTTTTGTTTTGGAAATAAATACAGTTCTGTTCCATTGTTTCTACTTAAAAGGAGAATAGTTAGACTAATTTTGTCTCATCTATGCTTGCCAGCACAATCTACTGGGTTTAGAGACGTAATAGTCTTCTTCAGATTTCATTAATCTGCATATCCTGTAATTTTTACCCCCCAAAGAACACATTTCTCAATTAAGATCTGTGGGGCGAGGAAATAAAAAGGAAACATCATCCAAAATGTAAATGCCCTCAAACACTTTCAGTGAGGCTGTGTATCATATGATGACTGGTAGACAATTTGTAATTAATTATCCTTGCTATTTTTATATTATTTGCCTTGATACCAATCAAGCTACAATTGCAAGTCCATAAGAGTTTTACCATTTATTTAACTTAGTATCTCATAATAAACTTCAGTGATTTTCAGTGGGTCTCCAAGTCATTATTGTGAATTAGCAAGGTTCTCCTGTATTGAAACAGAAGTAATGAGCTTATGCCTCAGAGTATTTACAGTTTACTGAACAACTCTTCTTTTTTGTACCTCGCGTATTAAACAACATTTCCCTCTTGGAATGGTCTTTATTTTATCCATTGAACCTAATAATGAAAAAGATATAATTACATCTAGGCACCTGAATTATTGGATAAGAATTGAATTTTAATTAATTACAATAGGACTGGTCAATTCACGTTCCTGGAGGTGGTGAGAAAATGAATCATCCTAAAACTAAGAAAATTTTCAATGACTACCTTCTAGCATAACCTCAGTGTCTTGACTAAATTTCAGTTTGAATGTTACTTCTGCCCAAATACCCTCTGCAGTTTTGTGGAAATTCAGTAGTCTTATTTATTTCCTTTCTTAATGTATTTTACAACATTGCTTTGCATGATTACGCTGCTTCTGCAAATTGTTTTCAGGGCAGCCTTATTTCAACTGGGACAGAAAAGACTTTTATGAATTTTTGCTCACATTATTCTTTCATTTTTCCAGAATATATAATATGCAACATACATAATATAAAAAAAAATGTATTTTCTATAGGGAGAATTTGCAATAGCTCTAATTTTTGATTTGTGAGTCAGATGGATTTATTTCTTTTTCATAAGCTCTGAAAAACTATAGAACGCCCTCCGATATTTTGATCTTCATGCAGGTGACAGCACTGTTTACAAATTTTATAAATACATTTGAAAGTTATGTATCAAATTCCGTGGCATTCTTTACTACTGAATTGTAGTAGAGACTACGCAGGATTGCATATATACATTAATATATTAAAATGTATTAAAATTATTATCATATTAATCATAAATAGAGACCTATATCTAGTTTTACAAAACTTTAAATATATATATTGTACTGTAGAAGCTGATTTGTCTCAGCACATCCCAGTGTCACTGTAGCTACTAGTCCCGTTGCTCTAAGCAGGTACGAGTGCAATCTATAAAACTTCTAGTGCCTCTGAGGGGCTGATATATAAACCCTAGTATTTGAAAGAGCTGATTTATGAGGTGTTAGAGGATTCCCACCCACCCTCTTTTGGGGGCCGTTTTTTTTTTTTTAAACCTGGATGTGACTGTGTCCTGGATGCCATTTTCTAAGTGCAGAAACTGACTAATTAACTTTAATTAATGGCACTAATACATGAAATGAGCAGGATGTGAATGAAAGTTGAGAGGGGAGAGTCACATAACATGGGAAAGGGAAAGAGCACTCACAGAACTCTTCAGTTTGATTTGGTGCCTCTGTAGGACATGAGCTTGGTCAACAGAAGACTGATAGTTTTGTAGTGCTTCAGACTCTTCATGTTTGTGGGAGAGAATCATGATCTTGCTCCAGAAGCTTCTTCTTGCCGCTACTTCCTTAAGAAAATTTTTTTTAAAAACGCTGCCAATCGTGTTACAGGTAAAGAAGGGAAAAATGCTAGGAGGAATGACATTCGGTTTATATAAAAGGCAGAAATGACAGAGATGACAAGAAAACAGCATAGGATTGGGAAAATAAGTACATAAAACATGGAAATATCACTATTTTTGTCACTATAAGCAATTTATAATAGGGGCTATAATAGCAATTTTTAATGGGCCTATATAGGAAAGCTTCTATCATAATTGGAACAGGTTGCCCAGAGAAGTTGTGGATGTTCCATCCCTGGAGGTGTCCGAGGCCAGGCTGGATGGGGCTTTGACCAACCTGGTCTAGTGGGAGGTGTCCCTGCCCACGGCAGTGGGGTTGGAACTCGATGATCTTTAAGGTCCCTTGCAAGTCTAACCATTCTATGATTCTATGATCCTTTAACTGAGGGTCTTGAATTAGAGAACCAGCATCTTAAAACACTGCAAAATATACCCAAACTCATAATGACAATCTAAACTATACCTTATAAATATTTTTTTCTTATTCTTGAGCCGATAAAAGAGAATTACAAACTTCCAGTAACACTGTATGTAAAGCTGAATTTTGTGTCCATATGTAGAATACACTTTTAAAAAGGTAAAATAAATTTTAGAAGGTAGAATCTCTAATTACAGTAAGAATAAAGAGCTGTAAAAAGGAATGGTTTGAGATTTGTGGATAACCACCTAGCACCCATCTCTGCAGAAATGAAACAGATAAGAAATACCTCTACTCTGTGTGTATATTGGCAACTCCACATAGGGTAAACAACCCTGTGTTGGGACTACACTGTGATTCAAGTTCAATTCAACAAATTAATTGGTTGTTAGAACACTGAGTCAGGTCATATCTGCAAATGCTAAAATAAATAGTAGAAATTGTCAATATCATCCATTACTGCAGTAGGTTGTGCTTTTAAGTGTAGCTATCAAGCCACTCCTTGTAGAGTGTCACCTAAGGAAAAATGAGCAAGTGCTCTTTTTCATTTTGCGATTTGACAGGATGACGAGATGATCAAAACATTTAACACGATCAAAAGCAATCGCTTACTTCCACAACATAAAATGTCTTCTTCAGGACTATAGCAACATTTTTCTGCTGCTCAAGTGCATCACAAGATTTTTTTCCTTCTGTTTCTGAACAAATATAGAGAATATAGTATGCCAAGGGTTTAATCTATAAAACACCATGTTTGTTAATTGACTGATAAATGTTAGTGGAGCCAAATAAGAGACATTAGAGTTTGCTTAAAATTTAAGTGTGCACATGTCCACATTGTCTAGTAGTGGAGTTTTATAAGAGAGAGGCTGAAAAAAAAGATATGAAATGGAAACTAGATAATTTAGCCTTTGGTATCATCTTCATGGACCATGAGTCCATGTATTTTAGTTCTGCATTTTATAAAACTGCAGAAGTATAACTAGGAGAAACCCAAAAGTTTGAAAGAATAAGAATAATATCTCTCACATTCACCACCTTTGTTTTCAATTGTGGGGTTTTTTTTCCAATTTGACATTCAAAAATCAAGCTTTCTAACTTTATGATGCTTTGCAGTACTGAGATAATTCAAATAACTGTAATCCTAAAAGCAAAGGGAAATCGATAAGGAATTCATATGTTGCAAGTTTATTTATTTATATTTTGTATTTCTATTAAGAATTATGGTGTTAGTCTTCATGATCTTCATATTTTATCCCTGCTTGGAAACATTGATATGAAAACTACAGATGGTCAATATTTTACCCTTCAAATATTACTGAAGATGATCAAAAGACAATGATATTTTGAGATATGGATAAAAAAAGCTAGGCATGTAGCAGGTATAAAAATGCTTTGAGCTGAATATGAATACAGACCGTTTCTCTTTTTTATTCCTTCTTCCCCCTCCTCAACTCCCCCCTTATTTTGGAAAGTAGAGTATTTGGAAAAAGAACATTCGTTTATTTTATAGAATTTTAATATCCCTATCAGTCCCTCCTGAATTAGAAAGTGAATTCCCATTATCAGTATCCTACCCAGATCTTATTTCTTACCATAATCATGGAGATCTTCTAACTTCTTCCACATTTCTGCATGAGATCACTAGTTTGGTGTCACTAGTAGTCCTAATGAAAGTATTTTTCATGCTAGGAAAAAAAATAATTCACAATTTGTTTTGTTTATCAAAGCTGCAGCTAAAGGATAACTGCGCAAAAAACAACATGTAGGGGTCAGAAAAGCTGTCTAAAAGGCTCAAATCATAGTGAGTTGCTATTTCAAATAGAGTATGGGGCTATATTTCCTTCCAGAAAGGGACTGCAGAGTTATTCCGAGAGCTTATAGACTCCTTCATTTCCATGTACTCCCTAGCTGTCTAGTTATACTACTAGCCTTGGCTTAACTAGCATGATACAAAAAAAAACCAACAACAAACCAAACCAAACCAAGAAAAAAACCCAAAAAGACAATCCTGAGACAAAAGTAAATTCAAAGGCAGACTATTGTGTTTTAATTCATAATTGTTCAATGATGTGGGAATTAATTTTAGTATATGTATTCTTTTTCTAATTTTAGTAAGAGAGCATTTACTAAATATGCTTAATAGGGACCTAAAATACTTGTTCACAGATAAGTCCTTAACAACTTGCATCACATTTATTAATCAAGTTATTTTCAGTGGTGGATGGCAGCCAGAAGGAAAAAGATTTCCTCTTCTTGGCCCTGTTCTGCTCTGCCAGTTCTATTTCCATCTGTGCAATTTTATCATGCCCTTTAATAAGCATAGTTCTGCTCAATCCTATCACCTCTTTGACATCTGATGTTGCGGGAGTGTGGTTCAATGAAGTGGCCAACAATAGAGTACAGAACGCAAAGAGAAACCCCCGGGTTTCTTTTCTTCCACGTATTTCTTGATCACAGTGTGCTGTTCACCTTACCAGGTTATAGTCTTTTAAGAGCATCTCTTAATTTGTCTGTCTTACTCATACATGCAAATCAATGAGCTTTCATATATCAGCCACACAGTATTTTTGACCTGTCACAGATTTCAGAAAGCAAAAGACTAAATACTGCAGTGATCTATAACATAGAAAAATGCAGTAAATTAATTAGCCTAGCAGCTTTTTCCTGCAAGGTCTTTAAGTTGAGTGTATAGAGGCATCTAAACATTAAATTGTTTTTAGTTATTCAAATTTGTACACACACACACACAAACCAAACAAAAAAACCACTGAAAAAACCCCAAACAAATCCATCTTCCATAAATTTCAGATAATCCAAGTCCACTGCCTGAAAAACCTGGAGAACAAAAAACTTGTGACCCTGGCAACTTTGGTAGGTACTAGGATATACTTTGTTTTTATGAAGCACTAACTTTAATCTATGCTAGGCAAGTGTTTAGTCTGTGCAAGGCAAGTGTTCAAAATAAAATCAAATATTTTTAAGTGGTTCTGTCTTGTACCTCCACTCATCATAAAATTTGGCTGCTATACAAGAAGTTTTGCAGACAAATTCTCACACAGAACTGTACCTTTGGAAACAGATAAAAATTTACAAGCAGACAGAGCTACATTAAATGAAAAGTATAAGCAGACCATCCATAAGGACATGAAAGAATCATTAAGGAATTATGCCTTGGAAATATGGTGTACAGGGCTCATGAATTGATCACAGCACGGCTTCACTTGTGTTCTACAAAATGGGTTGCCAAGAAGTTTGACACTCCTAAAAAAGGGATGTGTTAATATTGAAGTCATCCATAAACACCGTAATAGCTCTTTTTTTCAGAGCTGAAAGAGTCTGCAAAACCTCCGGCTGAATATAATGACGAGGCCATTGACAAGATGACATTCATTTGAGCAGCAGGCGGCAATAGATGGATAGATAAGTCAGACAGATTCCTTCAGCTGACACGGGCTAAATATGCAGTCGTAATCAGTATTTCAGAACAGTGTCTCTAATTTGACACTGATGCAGAGAGGTTTCTATGCAGCTTTCTAAAAATGGACTTTGTTGTCACGTTGGCGTGTGTCTGTGTAAAACATGCTGTCACTCTCCCAACCTCTAGTCCTGACTCTTGATGGAGCTCCACTTATTTTCGAGGCATTTATGAATAAAAGGGAGGACGCAAAAACCACACTTGCAGATCTGTCCTGAAGTGAAGTGTCAAATTCAATGTGTGTTGAACTGTCTTTTTCAGGAGCATGAACAAGACAAAGCAACCAGCAGAAGAAACTCTAGCCTTCCTGATGCTGGTTAGGAAAAGTCTTTCGCTACAGGCTTTTTGTTACCTTGTTCTCACTGAAGTTCAGAGGAGGGTTTTGGAGGTAAGAGCGGGGAGGAAATTTTACTTTCGTCAGCCTAAAGAACCTATGAGCATTTATAATGGTGGCATATGGCATATTTTTTTCTATGGAAAACCAACTACAATTGTCAACTTTTTTTGGCTCAGTAGCTAACATTTTGGAGTTCTTGTGACAGATAATTGGATGAAGAGCAACTGAAAGTATGAAGCATAAATATTTCTTAAAAACAACGATGAATAGTAAAATTAGACATTACTGTATTAGAAACTAAATTCAACAGATATGGCAGTTTTTAAAAGATTGCATTTGATAGCATTACCAGCTATTTAGTGTTCCCACAGATGTACTAACAAGAGTTTTAAAGCTCCAGCATTCAGTCTAACAAAGTATTGAATGCAAATGTCACTACGCAGTCCTAGAAAAATTGTGGAATTCGTGATCTGAGAAACTGCATCAAAAGCTGAATCTACCAGTGATACTTAATGAAAATATATTGAATTATTCGTATGTTCAACTAAAAAACCATCAAGTTAGAATATGAAATTCTTAGAACTGTTCACAAATAATGTTGGTTTTAGTTTGGGGGTTGGATTTGCCGCATGCTGAATATCATAGCAGAAAACAGCATTTTTCATATACAGGAGTGCCTCAATGTCAACTTGCCTGAAAGTTTGGAGCCCAAGAATGAATTGCAGCTAGATGGGAGACCACTTAAGAATTCCAGGTATTGCAATAATTTGCCTGTGAGGATCCAGTGACAACTGAAGACATCATAAGAAAAAATAGTCAGAAAAACCCCAAGAATTTCTGGAGAACAATAGGTTAATTTAAGCAAATTCTGTTAGCAAATGTGTTTGATTCTATGACAACAGTTTTATTTTCAAAATAAAAATAAAAATGTATGTGAAATAATTTTTGCCTCTAAAATCATGACAAAGAACAAACGTAAAGCACCAAATTTCCATTTGTGACTTACACATGTTCAGTAAATGTGAAAAAGTCATTAATAGAAGGCCAGACTGACACCTCTCAAATGAGCTATTTTTATTGGGGGCAAAATCCAGTGGACAACCTGTCAGTATGGTAATAACACAGAGCCTCTTCCTGTTCTCTCGTTGCTAGGGAAGAAAGCAGACACATCACTGTCACATCTGTATTTCTCAGGTGCAAACATGCTACAATTAATAGTGTTTCATCTGCATGCTTAATAAGTTAACACTATGCAGTAGTCTGTCACTTATAGTTTAATGACATATAGCTTAACAGTTTTATGTGCAGAAGCGCTAGGTTTTTTTTAAGACTGAATATGAAAGCAAGTGCAGTGAAACTCCATCTCTGAAGCAAAGATATGGTTAGGTATTAACAGGTGATAGGACAAGAGGAAATGGCCTCAAGTTGCACCAGGGGGGGGTTAGATTGGGTTTTAGGAGAAATTTTTACACTGACAGCATTGTTAAGCATTGGAACAGGCTGCCCAAGGAAGTGGTGGAGTCACCGTCCCTGGATATATTTAAAAGCCGGGCAGACATGATGCTGAGGGACATGGCTTCGTGATGGTTTCTGTCAGTGTTAGGCTGATGGTTGGACTTGATGATCTGAAAGGTCCCTTCCAACCCAGGCAATTCTATGATTCTATGATATTCTCTGAAGACCCCAACCAGGAAGAGTTTTGGGTTTGTTCTGTTGACAAGTTTTTCTTAAAGTGAGGACCATCAGAACTACTCAAATTATTTTAAGCTCTAAACAATTAAGCAAAAAGCCAGAACAAAAGCCTTTAAACTGGGGGTGAGAGGGCGAAAGTAATACTGAAGAAATGTGTTTATGAATCTGCCTTCTGGGTCCTTATTCACTGAGTCCTGTTCACTGGTACTTTCCTCAGTTCAAAAACCTTTTGTGTCCTCCTAGACTGCAACAAACTTCATCTAGCTTCTTGGCATTCCTGGAAAAAGTGTCTTCTGTTACTCTGAAGGTATATGCACTTGCATGCCTTCTTGCTTTATTTCTCCCCTTTCTACCTGCCTGAACACCACACTCCTGAAGGTAACCTCACTTGAGCACGAAAATTTGCTTTTTCTAAGAAATTATAATCCGTCTATTCCAGGGGTCCAAGAAAATCACAAAATCATATATATTTTTAAACTTTTAAAAAGGGTGAAATAGTAAATACGTTAATCTAATTGGTGAAAAATGGGATAGAAAACCCTCAGAGAAGATGATTTGATTTGTATGTTGAGAAAAAAAAAGGCACAGATACAGATACTCTAAGTCACTGTATTTGAGAACGTGTTATTCCCTTTGCTTTAGGGTCAAGAACTGAAAATGGAAATATTCATTTATAGTGAAGCTTACAAGTATATTTCAAATATTAATGAAGCCTTATATGACAATACATCTTTCAATATTTTTAAGTACAATTGCACTCAATCCTGTTTTAATCAAAAGATGTTCTGAACATTAGTCTAAATTTATTATTAAGCTCAAGTGCTTTGAGCCACTTTATTTTTGCAAAGGAACTGTTTTTTGTCAATGATTCAGAAATGTATCTGAGGTTTATTCCCGTGATTCCTGACATGGAGTTACTGCCTCTTCAGTTTGCATTAGGTGAATTAAATTTTTTAAAGAAAACTTTTCAACCCAGTTATGGAGTCTGAATTCAATATCATTTCTGTTCTCAAGGCAGGATCTCAGCTGAAACAATAGAATCTCACTTCATCCACACCCACAATGGTTCAGACCAGTGTCTGAGAATCTGAAGCTGCAGCTGAGACTCACAAGTGTTTATAAAAATAGTCTCAGCGTTAACAGTGATAAATTGCAGTAACAATTACAGCATCCTTACCAATAACAATGCAATTGCTCTAGCAATTTTTAAGTTGCCACGAACTTTATAAACTCCATCCTTTTGGGCTGTTTTGTAAGAAATTTTTGTAAGTTTAGGAAAAAAAAAAAAGAAGTGGTGACCCTTTTTGTGGAGTTAGTAACCTAAATGTGACTTTGGTACTTATCTAAGGATTTTAGCAGTGAAAAGAAGAAGCAAATGTTGTGCAACAAAATGGGTGCGCAAAGACAGGAGAACACAAGAGGAAAGTTTTATTTTGAGAATATCTTTAGCTGAAGAAAGGCTTGTTCTTTTAATGTGGAATGTCAGATACTCGAAACGGAAATTAGAAGGCCTAATACTCTTAAAGCAGGGTAGAATTCTCATTACCTGTGTGAACAGCGCTGTATCTTCTCCTGTAACTGGGTCTACTTTAATACAATCGGAAGAATAGCATAGAATTGGCCAGATAGTAAAAGGTTCCTGTGTGCTACTGATTGGTACCAATGTAATTTCTACTTCTGAATAGCTCTTTTAGGAACTTAAAAACCCAGGAAAAAGGAAGAGGAAATTAACATAGGTAATTTTCTTGAATTTTAGGTGTCCTTGTTCATCTGATCTGATAGATGTAATCAGATTCTCCAAGGAACAAATAAATGGAAAATTTATGAACAGGACTTGTCAATATCCTGTTTGAACAATGTTTAATAACAACAGATATAGGATGTGTGTGAACTGTTCATTGTTTCATAATGAAGCTTTCCTGTAATGCTTTTGTCTTAAATAAAATATATTATTATTTTTGAAAGCTGTTTGGCCACTGGTTAAATTCCCTCATTTTTCTTGGGATAAAGTTGGAGTCTCAGTGTTAAACTGAATTCACACTTGCTGAAATAATCACAATAAATTATGAGAGGATTATACCTTCAAAATTCTGGAGAGCAACTCTCAAGTTACTGCCGCAAGAAAAATGAAGGCTGGAGGCTTAGGACTTAAGGGCATTCTCTAGAGAAGGTCACAGTCTGTCAGAAATTCAGTTAACCCTGTTCAGTTAACACACAGGAAAAGGAATTCTTACTTCTATTGCTCCTGAATATAACAACTTTATATGACATCCAATACCTCCTTTAAAACCAAACTGATTGACATTAATGATAATTTTAGCATCTAATTCTTTATTAACGAAGTCCTGAATTTAGACTGAATTATTTTTGTCAGGAACTAATATATACTTTAGTCTGTCATTTCCAGATCACCTTTCTAAAGTGCCAGAACTTAGCAAATGTTATGCTGCATAATGAATTTTTCCCCCAAAATATATTTAACATTGGCTTCTCAGCTATCCCTTTACTATAATCAGTGCACCCATGTATCCACATCTAGTAACCTGAAAAACTTTAATTTAGGAGAGACTTAGGCAGCATTTTAAGTTCTTATGGATCCTGTTTCTTTAGTCCATACTCAGCATAAAAATGGGGCTTTTTTCCCTTCTTAATATACAAATGTCGTTCTTGCTTTGGTATTTTAAACTTCTTTTTCTTTTAGTCCTTTTAGCTTAATTTTTTGATAGACCAGTGCATTCTTCAGTCTTCTTGGTCAGCCATGTACATTTTTTTAAAAATTCTGATTTTTTGCTCTTGTCTTGAATTTGTACATCTCTAAGAGTTGACAAGTTTTAGTCTGTACAGTTAAAGCGCTTCTTTTTGCCTTATCTTCTGAAGCACTTAAAACCTTGGCACTAGTACCGAAACTTTAGAAAGTTGGTTTTGTTTATGCATGGGAAATGTGTACAGGCATCTCAAATTAAAAAACTAATTCACCAACAGATCTCAAAATCATGAATCTGATTTATCAGAAAACTATTACTAGAATATTCCAAAGAATCATTTTTCAATTGGTATATTTATTATAATACCAAAATACAAGGGTGATTTAAAATCTAATAAAGTTTGGTGGGATTCTTAGTAATGAGTAGGACAGGTTATTCCTATAGAGGAACATCTGCACTGGCTGTTGAAGTGCTAACAATCCAGTATACCACTGCCAAACGAAACCAAAATCACAGGTTGTGTCTGCATTTGCCAGATCTATACCTTGAAAAAGAATGATAAGGATAAGAGTTTAAGAATCACAGCAATATCTATCCAAAGTGTATTGTCAGGATAAAAACTAAAGGAAAAGTTAGATGGGGATGGTGAAGAATGCGAGAGAAAGCTGTAGTGACCATCAGATATATATGTTTCTTTATATGTAATAGTTTTAAGAGATCAAAGACCTTCAAATACATTTAGTGTTCACATTTGAAAGATTTGAAGACATGTAAGATGTGGGAAAAACAGAAAAAAAGGACTTCTGCATCTTAAATACTTTAGACTTAGCTGGGGCTTGAGGAGACCAAATTAACCATCTAATTGAAGAGAAAGCGGAGAAAC